>CAAKHC010014746.1:0-11091 GCA_901007825.1 Macroramphosus scolopax | reverse complement strand
TCATAATTTATTAATAATCGTACCTGTAAACACTGACATCCCCTGTTTTAAGCAGGTCTTTGAATATAATGAGTAAGGCTGACCCAGTTGACATCACCATACCATCGTCAGGGGGATTCATTGCTCCTACTAGGCAGCCACAAAAGTAACCTGATGGAAGTAACAACATATATCTTTCACATTGCATGCAGTTCATATGCAAATGTCTGATCACGACGTCCATACTTTCGGTAAAGCAGAGAGCACATACCTTGAAAAGAAGAAGGATCCATGCTTATAGTTCAAAGCAATCGTAATGTTTTATTTTTTCTCACTGCTTCAGTTTAAGTGAGGGAAGGAACAAAGGTTACATGACGTACAGTTTGATGTTGTTTCATGCTGCACTTGCAGTTGGAGACAAACAGCGATCTCCCATTAAAAAGATCTGCTTGATTCTGAACAGGCTGTGAACAGCCGTCCACCTCCCCTCCTGCCCATCCTGCTCGGCATCCACCGACGTCATCTGATTTACTCATTCCCTCTTTTTACTGGCGTATCACCTGGTGCTGTACAATATCTTTGCAGCCAAGAGTAAAATTATTTCTAGGCAATTATTTCACGACTCTATAAATAATACCTCAGACGAAAAATACTGAGGTCTGGTCCTCGGGGGACCTCAGTGTTGACTCAGTACGGAGAAGCAGATGGTTTGATCAGACGAGGGTTCTTTCTCACCAGTCACATTCATCTGAGTCTTCAGTGAAAAGAAGTGAATCAAGCTGGTGTTAGCGACTGATGAGAGTGTGTGTGTGTGTGTTTGTGTGTGCAGGTGGAACCAGCTGGATCTGGCCATCGTGTTGCTGTCCATCATGGGCATCACTCTGGAGGAGATTGAGGTCAACGCTTCACTGCCCATTAACCCCACCATTATCCGCATCATGAGAGTGCTGAGGATTGCCCGAGGTACAAACTTCCAGCCCCCCCCCCTCCCCGTCTGTCCACCCTCCCCTCTCTGACTCACTCTGTCACTGAAAAGTCAAACCAGTCCAGTACTTTTAAGATACTTTGTAAAAGAACCACGTCCCTGGGACTCCCCTCTTAGTCATGTCTTGCATGGCAGGTCTCGGTAGGGCCGGGGCAGGGTGTGAGCCAACCAGATGGCACCCATAAACACAGTCAGCTGACAAACAGAGAGGAGAACAGAGAGAAAAGATAGAGAGAATTAAGGGAGAGAGGAGGTGAGGAGCGATAACAAGGGTGTGGGAGAGCCAAGACACATTATGACAGTAAGTGAATCAAGCTGCAAAGAAACTGAGACTAGGTATGGAGGGAATACTTAATAAATGAGAGAACAGAGGGAGGAGAGGAGAAATAAAAGGAGGAAGCAGGAATGATTAATAACTTCTGACCTGAAAATAGATTAGAAGAGGGTGGGAATAAGTTGGAAAGAGGAGCAACTGATGATAGAGTGAACAAAGTTGAGATGAAGTGAATGAAGGAGAGATAAATCAACAGGGGAGTGTGTCTGGGCGAGAGGGAGATAGAGAGACGTTACTGTACATCTGCAGAGACTCAGAGTATTTCAGCCTTTCGCGGTGGTCAGATGAGTCTATCAAAGCGCCATCAATTCTTGCTGTATTTTGTCAGGAAGACTGGTAACAAGACAGGTATGACCCCGATTAATGTATTCACAACAGTATATTTTACAAGTTGCTGTGGAGGAGGTTCAAGACATTGTGCCTGACAGGCTTTTACCCCTTAAATCTTTTTGTTTATGTCTATTTATTGATTTGCACTTGGTACCTTGTTGTCTCATCATCTGAAAGCTTATGAAGAAATCCTTCACTACAGTAATTAAACAGGATCCGGCTGTAAGAGACAAGGATGTGTCACAGGAGGCCTGATGACATCAGTTCCTCTTCCGTCATGTAAGACTGAAAAGTCTAAATAATTTAAAACCCTGGTTCATATATTCCTTGTTTTCTTTTGGTCCCTACAGTATTGAAGCTGTTGAAAATGGCGGTGGGGATGAGAGCTTTGCTGGACACCGTCATGCAAGCCCTGCCTCAGGTAGGCCACCTTCCTCGTCTGCATCTTACCACCATGGATTAAATCAAACACGAAACTGTCCCTTAAATTACGTCCCAAAAGGATTTATTTTTTGGTACACATGCTTCTTTTGCGTTTTCCTGATCTAACTCCGGAGACAATCATTTGCATAACCATGATTAGGGAGTGACTGTATCTTGAGGCTTAATCCTGAATGAGGGTTTGAAGGTGGAGGAGTTGGTAAAATAGAACAACTCCTGCTGCGTTTGCATTGTAGGGGGAGAATAACACGTTGCCAAGTTCACAGTGTTCTCTAAAACAACGCTCAGTGCCAGGGAGACTGAGTGTTGTTCCTAATTCTCCTAGAGCTTGTCAGAACTGTTAATAATGAATAAATCTGATAGTCGGGGGTGACGAGGGGGGTGTACAGGCTACCTCACGCTGATACACACTGACAGCCGCAATAAACTTTTCATTAATTAAACCCACCTCAGTATCAAAGCTGCTTGGTTGATATCACCATCACCGGAATCAGCCAACTACTCCTACGTGTTGATCACATTCATTATATTAATGTATCCTTGCCCCCCCCCCCATAGCTCACGTCGTCTCCCGCCTGCTTCGTCACAGCTATCCACTTATTTTCTCACTGGGTTTCTGTTGTTTATTTTCCCTTTGTCATTGGTTTATTTTTCCGGGTGTTTCTCTCCTCTGGCTAATCCCTCTCTCTTCCTGTTTCTCTCCCTGCAGGTGGGAAATCTGGGTCTTCTCTTCATGCTTCTCTTCTTCATCTTCGCAGCATTAGGAGTGGAGCTGTTTGGTGACCTGAGTAAGGACACAGACACCTACACTGTAAACACTGTACACATGTGTGCACCCAGTGTTGAATCCTTCCCTGTGTGTTTAATATATCTGAAGTTAATGATGCTGTAGAATACACATGGATCTCTATATACAGTAATGATACAGTATTGCAGCTGGTTTGGTTGCATTGAAAAGCCTGAAAGTCTCAATATCTATGTCCATGTCTTCCCTCCTCTTCCTCACCACCTCAGTTTGTGATGAGCTCCACCCGTGTGAGGGTCTGGGCCGCTACGCTACATTCAAAAACTTTGGGATGGCGTTTTTGCTGCTCTTCAGAGTTTCCACTGGAGACAACTGGAATGGCATAATGAAGGTGAGACGAACGCTGCTGTACAGACACACGCTCTTCTTCAAATGAATCCTGACGTACTTGCAAATGCATGAAGCAGATTTAGTGGAGCTGTGTTGTTTGTCGTCTCTGGGGACGGTATGACCCAAAATGTCCAAAGTATCCGGATGCATCACTTTCTGGCTCCTTCGTGGCTGCCAGAGACGATGTGCTGTCATTCAAGTTAATGTGTGTGTCCACTGAGTCTCTTTCCCGTCGCTCTGCGATGTCTACATTCCTGGTTTATTTTTGCAGAACCAGTTTGTGTCTCTGAAGCGTGACAGTCACTTGTGAATGAATATAAATAATTGTAGTTATTGCGAGTTGACCTACAATTAATTGGTTAATTGATTATCGTTGTTTACTGGGAAAGTGACCGCGGTGCATAAATAGATTACTACATTATTGGTCATCATAAAATAGAATGTAACTTTCTAGTTATGATCCCTAAACGAACAAGCATGCAGGCTGAAGACGGCAGTGGTGCTATGAGCAGCTCCATGACAGATCACTGGCACAGTCCGAGGCACAACATGTTGTCAAAATTAGGCAAAGTCACAAAGCTTCAGCTGCCACATCAAAGCATCAATCATGGTTTCAATGCACTTGTAAAACACAAAAAAATATGCTGGCAAAACAACTCGTTTTGAAATGTGGCTGCTTGTAGAACAAAATATTGCTTCTGAAAGGATTCCAGCACTCATGGAAACGGACGTGATGAAGCCGTGGAACAGCCAGAACTCGACACTGCCAGCCAAATCGTTTGGCTATAAGAAGTAACACCTTGTTGCAGATGATGGGTTCTTACCCGCCCCTCTATGTAACTGGAGAAAACAACTGTTCATGCAACAGACAACATATTGGTTGTGATTAAAGAGCACTAAACGTGTTGGGCTTTTAGCTTCTGGGCAGGTTGGTTGTTATTATCTGTATTTAGTTCAGCTAACTTGCTCATGACCGTTCCTCCACCTTAATGCTAAGTAATGCTAAGTTCTCATGCTCCTCCAGGACACATTAAGGGACTGCGCCCAGGACACCAACACCTGCTACAACACCGTGGTCTCTCCACTCTACTTCGTCTCCTTCGTCTTGACCGCTCAGTTTGTCCTGGTCAACGTTGTCATTGCGGTCCTGATGAAGCACCTGGAAGAGAGCAACAAGGAAGCCAAGGAGGAGGCGGAGCTGGAGGCTGAGTTGGAGCTGGATCGACTGAATGAAGCGGCAGACGTTCTTACAAGGTCGCCCCAGCTCAACCCTCTGGCAATGGGCATGGACCGGTCAAGTTCTGGGGGTTCCCCTTGGAGGTCCACCGGAGAAGGAGACAGGGAGCAGGAGAGGGACGGTCCTATGGACTCGCCCACTGCTGACATACCCAGAGACTCTATAAACATCAGAGAAGATCCCCCGACAAGCCAGGAGCCCTCACTAGAGGTGAGGAATTATTCTTCTGCCGTTTGTGTGTTAGGTGTACGTACGAATGTGTTTAGGGAACCCCACTGCGAAGGTTCCCAGACAACTACAAAGCTTTTAGGGCGTTTTTCTGTTTGCACCGCCAGGGACACTGAAGTGACGTCAGCCTGCGGTTAGTACTCCGACATTTCTGTACACGAGACAACAACAACGAGATGGATGCCGCTGCGATCATAGCTGTGTGTAATGTGTGTCTACCCTTAAAGTAAGACAAAACGGTCTGGCAGATAATGATGATGTTCCTCGTTCCTGCTGTGTGTGCACAGAAACAGGGGAATTCCCTCCAAAACTTCTTAGAACTATGAACAAGCTACCCTGTCGAAATGTGCCTCATTAGAATGAATAGCAGCAGTTGAGTCAACTTTTTATGTGAAATTACAACAACTAGTTTTGTAGCCTTGGTATATTTTAAATTACACTTTGGACGATTGCAACAAAACAACATCACATGTGGATCACTTAGCCTTTCCCTAATCACACTATGAAAGTGTAATCGTAAAAGATGATGACCCAGGTCAGTTTGTTCGGTTCTCAGTGGTCCGGGCAGCATCCTGTCTGACATGACAGATGCTGCAAGGTCACTTCCTGCTGGGGGCCAGGCTGCGGGGCCAGTCAGATGACACCCATTTCTGTGGTCATTAGTTGGGAGTCGAGTTCAAGCCATTAGTTAATTCTGGGGCCCACGCAGAGGGACACCGAGCATGCTGCACCGTATCTGCAATAATTGAGTCCTTAGAAGTAATAACCGCTCTTCATGGTCTTCATGTACAAGCTGTATCCCGTGCATAAACCTTTTGCAAATATGTCCATATTTGGACGTATCCTCCACACAGTCTGGCATCATTTCAAAATGTAAGTGGATGCAGTTGTGTGCAATGCATATTTGTTAAAATACCCTGCGACATAAAGATAACCACGTACAACAGATACCGTCAGTGATTGTTACTTCTACACTGGCACATTCCCTCCGTGGGCATGTGTAGTTAAAGAGGCTGAGCTGTTATGATTAATGTCAGTCATTTATTCAGAAAATGTAAAGAACTTACTATTTTCTTTTGACTGTACTGACACATATCAGAGTGGTTTACAGTTTGTGTATGTGTGTGTGTGTGTGTGTGTTCCTGGTCCCTCCAGACGACATGCCAGTCAGATAGGTCACAGTGCCATGGGAAAGCTGGACCACAGGGCCTTGTTGTTCACTTCGACAGCTATTTCCAGACAGCGGGGAACTTTTGGGGATAGGAAATAGAGGTCTCGCTATCGTTATGTTTCCCCTCTAAGATGTTATCCGTCTCCCTCCGGCGCTCTCCCAAATCATGTGTGGTTAAGCCTCAATCTCTTTTCTTGCCCCTCGGGAGGCAAACTCTGCTGTAGTGTTGCAGTGCCCCCTTGTGGGTTGCAGGGTAAAACATGTGAGGTGGATTTTGGTTGAGGGGAGATTTCAGTTGTTGATCAAGTTCATTCAGGAAGAACCGGTTAGTATTTCAGATTGTTTCAAGAAGTGTCTACAGACCAAATACATCACATGTAAAATTATACCAACCAATTGGGTTTTTCACATAATAAAACATCGTTAAATGACCTTCTACTTTTTCTACATGGAGGTTTTTTCTTGTCTATTTATTTCTAACTGATCAACTGTCTTTTCCCCTCACTTTCTTCCTGTGTGATTCATCCTTTCTCTCCTTGTTTATTCATGTGTCTGAACCTCTGTCTCTCCTACCTACCTTTTCTATCCTTTCCCTACATCCTCTGCTGCCCCTCTTTCTCTCTCTGCCACGCTGCTCTGTCTTTTCTCTCCGCATTATCCAAGTTCGTCCAGCGGAGGGCGCTGTTTGACTCGGTCTCCCTGGTCATCCAGGGTTCGATGGAGGGGGAGTTGAGTTTGATGGACAACCTGTCGGGCTCTATCTGCCACTACTACGCGCTGCCGCCAAAGCCCAGCAAGCACAGCACTGACAAGAAGGTCAATAACCAGCAGCGAAACCTCCCATGACTCACTTCATTCATTTCATTTTAATACGTCCTACTTCTCTCGTGGAGGTAGAAATCTCGCAAACTGATTCATGAAAATACACTAAAACTATCTGCATGCCCACATATCTTTAAAAGTAGGTTCCTAATACGATTGGCAAGGGTCCTGCAAGCAGTCGTGAGATGATACAGGAGTAAAATAAAATCCTGCTAATCTCAATCTTAATATTCTGTATTTCTCTGTTAAACTGAGGCGAGTTGCTGTGACTTCAGCTATTGTGATTTGAGTGAACTTACCCTTTAAATGGGGTTATTTACTTTATTTGCAAATATGGAGATGAACTTGGTTGACTCTTGAAACAACACATTTTTATTGAAAGCAGGTGCAATTATCTCACCCCTATTGGCAAATTGTTCTATTTGTTTGAATAGAAATAAAGTTTTATGACTCAGCACCACATTAAATGTCTTAAAGATGGATATGATTTGTACTCTACACAATCGCTCTACACGTAATCAGTTAGATAGTTATGGAGGAAATCAAGGACATATTGTCCGTGGGACGTGATTTAATTTCAATAAATCAGTAACACAGCATGCAACGTGATGTTTGCTGAATATCATGCAGCCCTACAGCCATAACCATCTTGTACTGGCTTCCCTCCACGGTGAATATTTTCCCGTTCCAACCAGCCTTGTTGACCACCACAGAGCAGTGCGTCATATCTCGCCTCAAACATGATCTCATCTCCTTACCGACGTCTTCACTTACACACTGACAGGTTTCTGGCCTCATTAACGTGGTGCAGAGTTCGCTCCGTCTCCTCTGCACAGCGGCGTGACTTTGTTTGAGTGTCTATGTGTGGTGTGTTTCTATATGTGTGTACTTACACCATCAGTCACATCCTTCAGTCAAGTTGTAACCCACTTAAGGAGTCCTGGACCCGAGCCTGCAGTGTAATGTCCCAGTCCAGAAGTTATTGATCACTAATTCACAGAATAATGCATGTGGACGCCTCTTGTTCACATCTGAAGGACGGTTTTGACCAATTACATTAGCATTGCAAAACCTCATCCTCTAACAGCTCTAAATGGGTTTGAGATGGTTTTATTAGACGCCATAAAACACCTCCGTCCTTCTCATACATAAGCAGAAATGTTTTCCATTGAGTTTTTGGCCCCTGCCCTGCTCGGCACAGACGACCCGTTTGCCAGACAGAAAGCATTTACCCTGTTAGCATGATACAAGTGTCAAACAGCAGCTGCTGCTATAGAAGCCAGATCACACTCCATCGATGGAATCAGCAGTGACTGAACGTCCACAAAGCCGATCCAGATCGTTTTATAATTATAATTGACCAGGACGCATATATATATGTGTGTGTGTGTGTGTGTGTGTACCTGTTTCTAATATTGCTTACAGTATAATTATATATTTTTAAAGGCTTCAGTCTCAAGTTGTTGCCAACACTTGTTTGCTTGTTGTTCTGCTCTTTTCTCTGTATGTTTTCCTTGTTACCGTCCTCATATTTAAGTGTTGCACTGAGTGCGTTCGTTTCCTCTGCTCACCCGGCGTTGTTTCTTCCTGCCTAGATCCCTCTAGCGGAGATGGAAGCTCTGTCTCTGGCCTCTGAGAAATCCTGGTCCATAGCTCTGACAGAGGACTCGCTCGCTGACGATTTTAACCCCCTCTTTCTAACCAGTCTGGAATCCAATGTACCGACAGTTCTCTTTCTCTTCCTCCATACCTCTTCCTCCTCCTCCCCTCTGATGTACTTTGTAGTGTTTCCTTTCTAGGGTCTTCCAAAGCCACTTGCCCCCCCTCCCAATGTTCTCACACTCTAGTAAAACAATCTGAGCTTGGCAGCAGGACAACAGCTGGATGCCAAATGTGCTAAGTGGCTTTTTCAAAACTGTTGACTCGGCACAATTCAAATAGTATATACTGTATAATTTATATATTCATTGCATCTTTCAAATCATTCACATGGCTGAACAAGGTGACACGGTGAGGTAACTTATAAACAAAAGTTTACATTCTTTTCTCAGTTAAAACAAAAGTGTGTTTGTTCCCATCCTCATTAATCATTCACAAAGCCAGTTTCAAAAACAATATTCACCTTGCAGACTTGTGACTTGTGTCAAAAGTGAATTGATTTGTTAAATAAACCGACTTTGCAGTACCCTCCCCCTGCCAGTAGAGGGGGCACTGCAGCCCCTCAGAACTCCTTCCTGCACCAGTGTTCTCCTTCTCCAACTATTATTCCCTAAAAGTCGTTAGTCTAGCTTTGCACACAGTACGTTGTGTACTGAAACTGTACGTGCTTGCATGCAAGTGTAAATTTAAATCATATATTGGGACGTATAAAACATAGAGAAATCACACCCAATTAAAACGAAGCACTCTATATGTCGTGCAGTTAATAGGTGGGGAAACACACTAGATATTAAACTCACTACAGCCAGATTAGAAGTGATCATGGTTCAAGCACCGTTTTTAATGTCCTGATAAGAATAATGATCTTAGAACTCATCTGTCATTTTCAGGGCTCGTCCTGCATTGTGTCACATGCGTTCCTGCCCTCCAGAATTAATGCATCCACCTATGATAGCCTGTTCCATCGGGTTCTGTCATCACGGGGAAGGACATCCCCACTCTGCATTGATAATTAATTGAATGTCATCTGGGTGTCAGGGTATAATTAACCAGTTTAATGATAATGATTTCCTCCAGAGAGGGTCAGTAACTGTCACCTTGGGCTTTACTGCACTCCCCTGCCAGTGATACCGTAGGATCGATTTATACACCGTCAGTCTAGAAACAAGCTCTGCTCCGCCAACACATGACGTGAAATCACTGTTAATCGCATTGTGAAGAGGTGAAGGGGTGCAAGTGAGGTTGAAAGACCCTGGTGAATCTAACATGTGTCTTCCAACTTTCTCCTTCTCATTCCACCTCTCCAGCCTGGTGTGTGTTACCTTCCAGTCCAGTAGAGTAGTTCGCCTCCTCACCTGCCAGTTTGCGGTTTTCTCTCCTTTGACTCTTCTCTCATCGCTGATTTTCTTTTTCTTTGTATTCTCTGTCTCTTCATCATCTATCTCTTCCTTTCCATTTTTCCTCTCCTCTGTTTTCTCTCTTTTTTTCCTCCGTGCTTTACATGTGAGTCCACGTCTCTTCTCACTCTCCTGTCAGTGTTTGCTCCGTCCTCCGTCTCCTAGCGCTGTAGTTCCGACTCCTCCGTAAGCCTTCCTATGAGTGATGTGATGTGTTTGCTGGAGTTCCGGTATCTGTGATGAAAGTGATCCTGCTCTGTCATGGGTCCGGGTGCAGGACACTGCCCTAGCTGACACACAATCACAGAGCAGGCTTACCTACAGTTAACTGGGGGGGACGACTGCAGTCACAAGACTCTTATACTTCAAAAAAAAAAAAGAAATGGGAGTCTAAGAAAGTTTGCCTGGACAGTTTGGTTCTGTGATCTGTGGCAGCTCTGTGCTAGTCAACTCCAACATCTGTTCTCTGTGTACGCTGACAACCACTGCCTCTTTGTTCACTGTGTGGTAGAGAGATATCAGCTGTGAGTGTTGTAGAAAGGGTGTGAGAGTGCTGCGCCCCGCCGGCTCCAGAGAGACGCTGACTCGACTGTCTTTCCCCAGGCGGAGCGGCTCCATCCTGGGGAGCCACTGGAGGACAACCTGCTGAGTGTCAGGAAGCCTGCGGTGGGACGCACACACTCCCTGCCCAACGACAGCTACATGTTCCTCCCTCCGCAGCCCTTTGGACACACAGCGGCGACGTCAGCACAGCTCCTAGCACAGACACAGGGGCCCCAGCACAGACTGGGTTCCTATAAGGCCCAATCAGGTGATGTAGGATGGACCTTCTGAGTCTCAAAGCACCTGCTGTAACTATTCTTCATCTTCTATATGACTGCTGTTCTTGATCGTTTTCAGGCTCCAGTGTCTCAGTGCGTTCACAACCCGAAGGCTTCACCCAGCAGCTGACCGCTCCCTCCGACCACTTCCGACCCATCAGCCCCCACAGCCACTCCGACTCAGAGAGCATCCCACGCCTCCCCCCTCCCCGACGCACACACGCGCCGAGCCGCACGCTCCGCAGACAGGTGACCCACCACATCTCCACACACCCCCACCGCCTAACAGCTCACACACATGTTAACTCGCTCCTACAACCCATTTTCCACTTCTCCTGTCTGTATGTGTCCTGGATGACAAAGGTATTTTATATCAGACATTCTGATTGACACGATGAGGGTGAAGGTATGAATATCTATATGAACAAATGATGAGTATATAATCAGCTTTAAATATCTTCAGAAATAAATAATAAAAAATAAAACAAAGTGTGACCTGGACACGATTATTAGCTTGACTTCTATTTGTTAGCAGACTCTGAATGTTTCTTC
>CAAKHC010014744.1:4542-21448 GCA_901007825.1 Macroramphosus scolopax | reverse complement strand
CCCCCCCCCCCTCACTGGGAGATCCTGGGAGGAGCTTCATTCATATAAACCTAAAGGCCAATAAGACAAGACGTGACAGGCTCCTGAACCCTCGTCGTTCGCCCCGTCTGTCTGCTTCCGTTCTCCTTTGGCATGAAAAAAAAAACAGAACAACAAAAACCGCCTGGAGCTCCGAGCTCTTTACGATCCGGGTGAATCCCTCACAACTGCAATCAGTCGTGATCAGGTCTTTAATTAATGCCACAGGAAAGGAGAAGTCTTAGCTGGGAAACACAAGCCAGCGTGCAGCGCTGAAGAACTTCCATCTCTCTCTCTCTACGACGAGCTGCCACGCAACACTCGAGATGAAACTCCAAGGTTAACTTGAACGACACAAACATACAATTACATTTATTCAGCTGCTGCTTCAGCCTCAATACGAAGAGGATGACTGGGATTTAAAATCAGGAGAATAATCCAGAGAAATCAACTTAAATTTAGATTTTTCGGTCGTGACGTCACGCGACCGAAATTCAACGTCAGGACGACAAATACTGACGTTGTGATTCTGTTGCTAGGTAACAAAACGAGGTCGTCTGGACGTGGAGATTTCAAACAAGGACACAGTCGTTGGAATCAAATGTTGGATTTGAATTTTCAACTAAAATAAAAGCTCGGCTTCACGCAGAGAAACTTTATTTCTAGAATTGTTTTTTTTTAAATGTTTCGCATATGAAAACTTAAAAAAACCATCTGGCTGATATCTGACAGAAATCTTACAGAAGAACAGAAAGGTGTTGGAACTGAACCTTTACAACCGAACCTGCGAATACAAACAGGCCTCAACTTTGAAGCGGCGCTCTATTGTTGCCGTTTTATGGCCGCCGGCTCTCGTCTTTGTCCTCGTGTGAAACGCTGGTGTGAAGTGAACTTGCTGGTTTCTTTCGACGCTGCATGAGAAAACAGGTGAGAGACCTGAAGTGGAGGCGGCATTGTTTGTCATAAACAGTAGCCGGCCGGCCCGGGGAGGGGGGGCAGGGGGGGGGGGGGGCAGGGGCCCCTCTGGGCCCTCTGGTCTGAGACTGTCTGGGCCCCCAGGTAGACACAATGTCCTCCCCTCAGCACTCGAGCTGCTGCTTGTTGTTCAGGACTCAAAAGTCAATATTGGAACTCGGTGTTAAAGCGTCTGAAGCAAACTCCCTCAACCCAATAAAAGCAGAGCTCCGCCCACACGGACACCGACGTCTGCAGGGTGGCATTTACATGCATGTGTATAATTAAATGTTCTGAGACAAAACTAATATCTGAGGAACTATTAAAAGAGCCAGTGACGTCTCGACGTCATGTGACCTCTGATCACAGCTACGTATCGACCACTGACCCTTTCAGATCTTTTACTACAACACATGACGCCTCCTTAATTGCACACTGACCCACGGCCGGTTTCCAAGTCAACGCATCACAAACAAGTTGCTTTAAACTGATATTTACGGATCAATGTGAAGTCAGACGTGCTGAGTCGTGCACAACAAGTACAGTAGAACACACTTCTAAGTAGGAGGGGGGGGGGGTCCAGGAGTGATTTATCAGGTTGATGTGGTTCTCGGTGGAGTCGTAGTTCCCTTTACACCTGCACATCAAACACACCTCACACACCGTATCCCCACCTCGGGCTGCAGATCTTGTTTTTACTTGCACATTTGAACCGTCCTGCCACTGAAGTCAGCAGCTGATCTCTCATGTTGCAGGACTGATTGGTTCTTATTGAGTCTCCTAGCTGACGATCGGCCTCTCGCTGGGCCTCCGTTCATCACCGGGAGCCTTTGAGTGACAAAGGCCAAATACCCTGTTTGTTTGGATTGGCTGCCGGCTGGCTGGCACAACATGATACATGCCAACATGGCCAAAATAGGATATGCTGGACGCTGATAATGTCCCTTCTGCTCTCCCTCTCTCTCTCTCTCTGTCGCCCAGGCCTCTTTATTTGTAGTGTTGTATGTTTTACGAGCATGTGTGCTGCATCAGGATGGCCGAGCTCCCCAGTGAGACACTTTACGGCAGCTAAAAACTACGGAGGTTATCTTTTTTTTTTTTCTTTTTCTCTAACATGACAGCTCATTCAGAAAATCAATGTGATAAGATGCTGATTAGGCCAGTGTGCAGGACTCCTAATGTGTAGAACAGAAGGTGTTTGTGTGTCATTAAAGCTCTGGATTTGTACAGGAATCACCACAAGAACGAAAACACAGCCTCACCTTCTGTGAGCCAGGTCTCCTGGAGTTGACTTAAATCCTGGAAGAGGTCTGAACAACAAAGAGAAGAATGAAATCAGAACACGAGTCCATGTGTGAGGAGATAAATACAGACTGTCACTGTGAACATTCCACCGCTTTACCTTCAGATTCCTGAGGGGGTAACTCTGTGTCCATGTATTTCCTTTTCGCAGCCATCAACAGTCTATTTAAGGGCCCATTTCCTTGTGACTTCTGCAGAAAAAAGAGATGAAAAGTGAAGAATATTTCCATCACATGAGTGTCAGAGCAGCTAATGGAAGGCTGGAGAAGGAAAGTGATGCAACGCTGACCAACAGGCACCAGGACTAATACTGCTGGTTGTACTGCTGGTTGTGGGGTTAAACTGACAGCCTGCTGGAGCTCGGTGGACATTAAGAACAACAAGTTGTGGAGAAACAAACGCGCTGTTTGCGCCCGACTAAAGTGGCCGTTTGGCGCACGATGACGCGCCGTTCGGTCGAAGTCTCCCACCGACGGAACCCGCCGGCAAACATTGTTACATGCAGTCCTCCGCACTCGGTTTACTTCACGGAGGTTGTTTGGGAGTTTTAAGCGGGCTGAGAAGCAGTTTTTTTTTTTATCGCCGTCGCTTCAAGCCAAAACTCGTGCAGACGCGAGGCGGAGCGCGATGAAGCCCAGCAGCCGAGTTACACGGAAAGAAGAAGAAGAAGACGGAAAAGCATTGAAGAAACACAAGAGTTCATCCATACGTACATTTGCTAAAGTGTAAGGCACTTGCTGGTCCAAATATCCATCCATCTTATAATCCATCCGTTAACCGTTTGTGGTCATTGAGGCTGAGTTGCTGCACGCAGCCTGCAGGGAGAGGAGGGCGCGCGGCTCGTGAATGGAGCTGCGTGGAGGCTGCATGCATAATGAGCTCCATTCACAAAAAAAGGCCGAGGGGAAGTGATGGCGAGTGATTGCACAGCGGGGCTGCTTTCTACAAATCTCTGTGTTTGTGCTGCAGACATGCACAGTTCACCTACAAGTTCCAGGTGCAGCAGAGTTTCTCACACACCGACAATATTTCGGGTGGGTTTTTTTTTGGTTGGTGTTTCTGCACAGGCGGTTTGTTTGTTTGTTTGTTTGTTTGACAGGATGACTCAAAAAACCAACAGCTGATTTTAACCAAACTTGTTGTAGATGTGCAGCAATGGCCAAAGAAGAATCCACAGAAACATGGGGCAGATTAATTCATTATTTGTGTAAATACAGCTTTTTTTACCTGAACTTTAACGGAGCTTCGTGCTCCGAGTTCAGGTCGAGTTGATGTTTGATTATTTAAAAACACGACTGGGTAATTACTAAAATTATGGAACATGACAACTGTTTGATATCGTGCTGTTGAGCTTCTGGCTGCCCAGTTTGCACTTTCAGCTCAGCTTTCAGCTTTTTTAGTCCAGAGAGCTGAAACTGTGAGAGGAAACAGATGTTCTGTTCCATGCGAGCCACAAAGGCCAGAATCAATTCCAAATAAAACAAATATCCTGTGAGTTTGGTTAAATGAAGTTTAGTGACATTTGAATGATAAGTGTGCTGTCATTTCTGCAGTGATTTTGTTTTTGGGGGATAATAAAGAGACTTGCGTTCCTCGCTCGGATCAGGAGCTTCATGATTGGTTCATTTCCTCTTTCAGGAGCTCGAATTTCAAGCCTTTGTCCACATGAATACACTGACTTATGAATGAAGTCTCGGTTTCTCCAGTCAGCCAATCAGGAGCCTGGATGTCCCGCTCCTAGCAACAAAGGGGCGGAGCCTGCCCCTCAGCAGCCAATCGTCTCCCAGCACACGCGGGGTGTTTCAGACTGGACTTTCCAGTTGTTTTTCATTCACAAAAAAGAGAGAGGGGAAAGTTCGGAAAAAAACAAAACACTTCCATTCATAAAAACCTGCCCTGGCATGAAACCACGACGTGTTTTTCTCTCCAACTCAAAGAACTTCAGCTTGTTTACGTCCCTTCGTGTCTCTACGCCTCCATTTATGACAAGAAGTGATCGCAGGGAAAAACATTCTCCGCCGAGGCCCCCGAACATAAAAATGTGCATCCGAACTGACGTAAATCAGCCCGGAGTGATGCATGCTTGTGGTTCTTTAAGTCCACACACACAAAGCCACAGAATATCAAGTCCTCCGTGAAGCTTTGTGCACCAGGGGTGCATGGAAGGGGGACTCAGAACTGAGTCCCCCCTGAACGCAACATCCCAAATAATGGGACTGTTTTTTTACCTCCGTACCTGGGGGCACACATGTTGTTTTATCTGTAATAAATACAGAGGTTAAATGAATTGATATATTATTTGGCTGCTGGGTGTCACATGACCCTCAGTATCGAGTGTTACATCGTGGAGAAAGTTTTTATTTTGAAGGGTCAGAAAGCTCAAAGGATTTTCAGCCTTTCTGACTGAAGTTCCTCTTACATGCCGGATGATACGGAGGATATATTCCACTGTATTTCACTCTCATGTGTTGAAGCATGACTCATCATTATTGTGGTTTTACCTCACAGTACTGGTAAATCTGCCCCCTAAGTACCACCAGATAAATCACATGTCACATCAAAGCCTTTTTTTTTGTGCTTTCCAGTAACTTGTTTTTTCTCGAATCGCATGACATAAATAGAAAATGCTGTCATGGAAACCAACCACTTCTCCTTAGCTCCAACATACAGGAGAAAACACACTTTATTTATAAATATATACATTTTAAATACTGGTTATTTTAAAGGATTTGTATGACCGTGGTGGAACCAGCCTGCTGTCTGAGATCTCCACCTCCTTCAGGATGAATTGAAACTCTTCAGGAACAGTCGGCCATCACAGATCACCTCTGTGCAGTTCATTTACTGTACACTGCTGAAACACAGATCTATTGTAATAGTCCTTCCACCAGCTCTGCATCTAATAGCGCTTTGTCAGCAGAGAGATAAGTACTGGCAGAGACAGACGGGAGACATTTTAAGTTGAGCGCGGTGCTGTGGAGTGGACTCAAAGTGCTTATTGATTAAAGCTGGCGTTGCTTGATGGATGGATGAAATGCTATTACGGCTTCGGCTGTTCTAGTTATGGAAAGGCAGCAGGGAGATGCACCGAAATGGAGGCAGATGGGGAGAAATATTTACACTGATGGAAGGATGAAAGAAGGGAACAGAGAAGCAGGAGAGGACAGACAGAAGGAGGACGGAGGGACGGTCGACACCATCCCTCCGTCCTCCTCTCTGGAGCTCCTCTTCCTCCCTCTCCTCCCTCGCTCTTGGCTACGATGACAAACACAGATATTTGATAAAACGAGGACTTTAGACAAGAGACTTACTGGAAGCACGGCTCATGATCAATACACTCGATGTCACTGCAGAGTTTTTATTTCAAATTCCAGACTGACAATAATCCAAAGTTATACGTCGTTTCTCAGAAATAATGCAGAACAACAACCGGACAGGGTACGAATCAGTCTCAGTAACAGACGATGTGATGTGATCTCGCAGCTCGGACAAACAAAAATATGAAGATAAACCATGAAGGTGTGTCTGGAGGCAGACAGCCGACAGATCGCTGTTCACTTCCTTCCTTACTGTAACATATCTGGTCTACCTGACACCTCACTGGGGATAACATCACCTTTAAGGTTCTTGCATTAAAGTTCCCATCTTCACCAGTCATTTGTGGTCAGTTTTGCAGGTTTTGCACGGCCACAGATCACCAGGACGTTGCCCCCTGTGTGAGGGACTCTGGAGGTGGGTGAGTCTCCATCATCCCTGGGATGGGGGAGGGACACTGTGGTGTATAAGAGTTCCACCGCTGATGTTTGAGGCTCTTTATGTTCATGTTTTGCAGATTGTTGTCGCCCTTCGCTACAACCATGGAAACTACATGAGACTGTGTCATAATAAATCTCCACATCACTGGAAGCATCATTGGACCTGCACTGATACGAGGATCAATGTTTAGTTACAATATATATACAGAATATCCTTCATGCTGCTGAACTTTCCCCGTGATTTAAAAATAAAAAAAGGGAAGCAGTGCGACTCTCATCCGTCTCCCGTCGCCGTGATACGTCCAGTGCACATGGACAACATTAGCTGTCATTATGAACGCTTCACAGGACCGGTAAAACAAACACGGCAGGACTCTCAGGCTGGAGGCCATCAGGGAGCCCGGGTTTGTTTGGAGTGTTGAACGGGCTTCCGAGGAAGAGCAGCTTCTCTCTCACGTGCCATGCCAACTGGAAAATGATTCCTAATGCAAACACTCATCGTGTGAAACACAGGGCAGGCTGTGTGTGTGTGTGTGTGTGTGTGTGTGTGTGTGTGTTCCACATGCCCCCCATTGTAGCTCTGCGTGCATGCGTTTGTGCCCTGAGACAAACAATTTCCAGTTTCTCTTCCAGGCCGACCAAAAATAATATCATCTGTACGTAAGTTGCCTGACTTATCTCACATCCTTACTATGCCAGGCTGCCAAAGCTGGACCCCACAGGGCTGCCGCGTGTCCTGCCCGGCCTAAATCCTGAGTTATATCCAGAGGACTTTATCCTCAGCAAACAATACGTACCTGAAAATAACTCCAGACCAAATAGAGTCGGCCTGTTGCAGGGTTCGTTAGCGCTTCCTTTAAAGGTCAAATGCGGAGAATTTGAGCTTGCAAACCTTCCTGAAACCTTCCATTGTTCAGGGCCTTTAAGAACTCCATATCATGTTGCTGTCGGAGGGTCGTCCCGCACAGACGGGCATCAACGCCTCGATTATGAGAGATTAAAATAATATCAGTTCAACCCGGGCGAAGATGAAAGGAAGCCGATCGGTGAGTCACCTTTGTTGACCCAGATTGGATCTAAACCTTCTGGTATTGTTGCTTCCTGCTGGGTTTATAAAACCACAGGGAGACGTCATGTGATTTCCCACCGGGGTACTTCCCTTCTGGAATTCCTAGCAGTCCATCAGACAGGCTTCGCTCTCCTCAACCGAGTCGACTCAGGAGGTCCACTAACGTCTCCGGGTCGGCGCTGCTCCTCGAAGCTCCTGCTCGCTCTGCGTGGTCGCCCGGCATCAGTGAGGTAGAGAGCCGCTACATGAATCCTCTCCATTTACCCTCGGAGGTGAGGGTACTGTACACGTGTGAGGAGAAAGAAGATCTTTATTAGCGTGTTTATGAAAGACCGTGTGTGTGTTTCATGTTTAATGCATGCGTCCACGTATGGACCCTCCGCTGCCTGTGTGTGCTGTAAAAGCCACCAGAGGCCCGTTCGTCATTCCCCCAGGACGCTCCGCCGTTGCTGGGATGCCTGCTTGTGTAAAGCCATAGTCAGGAAATATCACTGCTGGCACGTGATGAGGCCTGGCGCGCCAATCCGAGCGCGCCTCGCAGCCACCTGCGGCCCAGCCTCCTCCGCCACAGACACTGGCCCACTTGTTTGTTCACCACCATTCCTCGCCACTGCCCTCCACAGTCCGCCCGTCTGGCCGTCCCTGCCTGAGAAAGATCAATCAGGTGAGCACAATAGCATTTATAGGGGTGTTTTTGACTGGCAGCCCTGAAGAGAAGTGGCTGCCATGCAGCTGCACCGGCCCAGCTGAGCTGCCAGAGGAAACACAAAGCCGACTCTAAACTCAAAACTCTGCCCGGCGCGACCGAACACCCGATTCAACACCTCCAGTCGGCAGATAGAAACATTTAGCCTTTCTGTTTCAATGTTTGTTTCTCTATAGTTGTTTATTTATGTGTATATTTATTTATCTATGGATCTTTTACCCTGATGTTACTTTAGTAAGAATAAATTTGATTAATTGATGAAAATAAAAACTGCAAAATGTTTTCTAAAAATACCAAAATGTGGAGTTATAGCAGGATTAGGATACGCGGTGATTAACTTTATTGTGATTAATTAAAGGAGAATAATTGCAACAATAAAGCTGTACTTTTATAAATGTGTACTTGCAGTACACATTTTGCAGTACCCCCCCCCCCCCCCCTCGAGTGTTGTGGGAGGCATTGTTTGGTTCTAAAAGCAGGACGGCCTCAGGAGACACAGAAGAGTGTTGTTAGTGTCTCTCTCTCTCTCTCTCTCTCTCTCTCTCTCTCTCTCTCTCTCTCTCTCTCTCTCTCTCTCTCTCTCTCTCTCTCTCTCATTCACCGCCCCTATAATGCCGTCTCGGTGTTAACACGCCCCCCCGGCCCCCCCTCACCCACATGTCCATTTATATCCCATCTTGCTCTTCATTTCAATGCTAATTTCCGGGGACAAAAGGAACCCATGTTATGTCATTTATAGTGATGCAGCTGGTTGATCTGTCCGTGCGGGGGAACCCCAGTGGGCCGGGCCCCCCGGGCCCCCCCCGGGCACCGGGCTGCTCCAACAAGTCCGCCTCTGTCCAATCAAAGGCGGATATAAAGATGGCGGCTCGCTCACCGACCTCATGATAAAGCTCTCTATTGTGAACATGACATGACGTGCTCGACTTCGGTAGTTAAATCAAACAATAAATAGCGAGTTATTTCAGCTTGTCGGAGCTCGGCCTGCCGGGGTTGTTGCTCTTCAAATCCTCAATGTGACTGTTTTCACAAGGGGGCTGGTTTAATTCTGTCGGATTCCTGCTGTAATGACTCAGTCCTTGTAAACTCTGTGGTGTAAACAATGCCTCCAGATCTTTCCACCAACACAACACACAGGGCCCATGTGGATGTCTGAATAAGTGGGCTTGTGTTTAAGTTTGTCCCGCACTGGGAGGCCTGATAACTCCGGGTCAGCCGACCACAGATGTCCCAATCACGGCTGATGGGAAAACTGCTGCAGTGTGGAATGTTCAGAAGGAAAGTTAGTAAGTGTTTCTGAGGAAGAACAAGATGCTTCGAGCAAAGTAACCTGGTTTACATGGTCCGACAATACAAAACAGACTCACAGGGAGGTCAACCTCACAGACTTCTTACAATTCATCCTCTTGGTACCTTGAATGCAGCACAACTGGAGAAGATGAACATATGACCTGCTGGTCAGGGGGGTGTATCCTCTGGGGATATTGAATGTCTGCCAACGATTGTGGTAAGACTTCTCTCTAAAGTTAGAGGACACCCAAAGCCATTGTGGTTCATTGTCTGGGGACCACGAACACCGCGGCACGCCCTGAATCTACAGCTCCAAGAGGCTGACCTCTGGCACCTGTAAGAGCTAGTTCCCTACACATGCTACATTCCTGGCAAGATATATCACCACCATTCCGGTACCTCCATGTGATCAGTAACTAAAGGTGCTTTCTGACTTGAAGAAACGGAGGTTCAGCAGGAAGTAGGAACCATCACCGACTTCACTGTAGGTACTTTCAGAGCAGAACCGAAACCCTGAGTGACGTCAGTGTTGATCGGTGGAGCACGAGTCAACACAGCAACAGCCATGCAAGGGTGAAAAACAATAGACGTGTAAAAAAAACGCTGTTACCATTAAAGAGGACAAAACACAGAGATTATAGTGAAGCACACGACAAACACTCAAACAGAGAAAAGGCCTCGAAGGTCCGTAGTTATCAGGAACCTCCACAGTCGGTCGGACGTGGCTTTCTGTTTGTGTGCTAGCTCGTCAGGAGGCCTCTATTTACTCATGTTGGACATTTCCTGTCATGCAACATGTTTATCTTTAGAATGTAGTGGAACTATGATTTCTGGACAACTGCCTCAAGCAGAAGTAAGAACTTATTAAATACAAAGACTGCGTGCGAAGAGCCAGAACAAGTGAGGAGGAGGAGCTGATGTCACGGCGGGACCTGTGGGACTCCCCGAGTCAGAGCGACGCTAGAAGGAAATCTTTGCTTTATTACATTTGGGTAGAACATGCAAATGAGCAATGTCTAACCCCCCCCCCCCCTCCATGCTGCTGCACCCTGACGCCAAACTTACACATTACAACATGATTCCATCAAGCTACTGAAATCTGATTCATCTCGTACTTCCTTAAAGTTTTCTCAGCACTTGATTGGAAGTGGAATCTGAAGAAAGTGGAAACAATTAATCAAACTATTAATCCGCCGTCCTATCTGGGCTCTGCGGTTCAGCTCTGTGTGTGTGCACACTTTTCCTTCAAGGCTTTTATTACCAGCAGGGTGTGAGCAGCTTCATGTAATATGCCACCTTGTTTTCCTCCCTCCTGCACGTGTTTGGAGGGTGAAGCGCCGTGCGGCATGACATCATGAAAACAAGATTCCTCTGAGGAAACTTGGGCCTTATTGGGAGCAAAACACCGAGTGACCGCTCCCTCCTCGCGTCAGGCTCGTATTTGATCCGCTCAGGTAAAGCTGCACTGATGTCAGCCCCCGCTTCCATCGGGGGGGATGAGGTCAGTGGTGTTTGTAGTGAGATCATTTTTCCATTGACTCCAGAGTCGGGCGGTGTAAGGGACACCTCTTGTGGCAATCAGGGAGATGTTGCACGTTCGCCTGTCTATCGACCTGCCCGTCTACCTGCTGGTACAGCTGCCAGCCGTCAAACACGCCATGTGAAAGACGTGTTGAAAACAGCTGGATTAGACAAGAACGACTTGAGGTTGCTAGGCAACGTGTCCCAAGAAATACAGAACATGTCAGTTATGCATTTCTGCTGTTGCACAGATCAAACAAACAAGATGTTTGTTTAGGGAAAATCGAACTGCTGACTTTACTAACCTGAACCTGTTAGAGTCTGTTAGAGTCTGTTAGAGTCTCGTCCCTCCGAAGGTGTTGGAGGAGGTCAGCTGTGACATCACAAACACACAAACAAGAGTGTTTACCTGACGGAAACCTCACGTGACTCACACACACCCTGGTGGGATTACACTTCTACACATCAACACTAACACTGGTGCCCACTAACACACACACATACACACACACACACACACACACATTTCACTACTCCCGCGTGTGTTACACCATGTGGTCCATGGGCAGAGTTAGTCATCCTCATGTGACTTAACCTCATTTCTGGATTGCACACACACACACGAACACACACACACACACACACGCACACACTCACACACACACACCTCACCCATCTCAGCATGACATCAGCTCGTCCTGGGTTACTCGGCCTCCCGAGTGTCCTGATGGAAGAGATAAGACAGGAAAGTCACTGATTAGCTGGGAATCTCATTACACTGGGAGCAACGGATCCCTGCATTCTTCCTCTCCTCCACCGCTCCTCCTCTCCATCTTTGATGCCATGCATGAGCGACGCCGAGGCCAAATGATGAGCAGATGATCAGGGTGCAACTGGACATCTTAAGTCCTTGTGAAAACACACATCACTGGGCCCATCAATGGTTTTATGTTATGTTCCGGTATGTTTTGGGAGGGATTTTACATATTCTGCAGCCTTGACGTGGCTACAGAATGACTTGAACAGTTAATTTAATGACTGATCCGGATCAGACCAAAGCTCTTCTGATCCTCCATGTTGACCTGAGCAGACGTCAGATGTTACAACACTTCCTATTAATGTTGTGAGGGCGTTGTTGCCTTGCTGCTGCATTGGGCCCATTGTCTCGGGTACAAGCAGAGCAAACGTATGCTTGAGGGAGCCCCCTTTTAGGACTCAATCAGTCCTTTGGTGGGGTCCACTGACCCAGAAAATGGGTTTCCACAGTTAGAGGAAATGATACTCAGTAATCACCTTACTGGCAACACCAGGGAAGGAATGCACAGGGATCTCACACATGGTGGCAGAACAGAAGAGAATACATTCACAAACTGAACCTTTAACCCTGATATGCCTGAGGGGGGGGTCCCATCCCTGCAGCTTCACCTGCAGAATGAAGAATAACGCTCCCTTCTACAAACCAGTTTTTAATCTCGGCAGGTGGATTGTACGTTTTGTTGTTTCCGTATAGCGTTGCTGTATCATATACTAGTTTCCCACACGTTCCTGACATGGACTCATCATACATGGGAATTCTCCAGAGCCGAGGTGGATCGAATGTCCCTCCTGTTACTATCTCATCTGTAATATGATCATTCGGATCACCAGTCCTACCAGAACAGTCGTTTAAGGGAGCGGTTCTCATGTGAAGGACCCATAAACTGACGCAAATTAAACCACATACCTCCTATTGATAGAGATTTGTAGATGTTTTCAATCATATGTGAAGAAACTACTAGTTCTACAGTTGAGTTGTGTATTTACAGCTTCCCAAATGTTTCCAACAATGTTCACACCCGGAGATATCTGACATTTTATTCAAGGTCACTGGGTTTCATCAGCTCATGTTACCTTATCCTACATAACGTTAGCTTACGTTATGTTAGCTCACGCTACATTAGCTTACGTTACATTAGCTTGTGGTACATTAGCTGTCATTACATTAGCTTACGTTACATTAGGCTACATTTTGTTAGCTTACATTATGTTAGCTCACGCTACATTAGCTTATGTTATGTTAGCCTATGTTACATTAGCTTGTGGTACATTAGCTGACATTACATTAGCTTACGTTACATTAGGCTACATTTTGTTAGCTTACGTTATGTTAGCTCATGCTACATTAGCTTATGTTACATTAGCTTGTGGTACATTAGGCTACATTTTGTTAGCTTACGTTATGTTAGCTCACGCTACATTAACTTATGTTATGTTAGCCTATGTTACATTAGCTTACGTTACTGATTCACATAGAATAAAATGTTTTTTTTTTAGCAATGATAACAACTGGAAATAATCAAACTACATCTTTCGGGGGTTTCTTTGGCTGAGAAACCCCCCAGCCGCAGAAATTACATGCTGTGTGGTTTAAAAATTAATTGCAACATTCAGTTATCGAGTAAACAAAAAACAAATAAAAAGAAGTCACAAGGTTGAAAATCTGAACATTTCTCGGCTCATAATAGTTTGATTGGTGCATGATTTTCAGAACACAGTGATGTTTTAGTACATTAATTTCATAAGAAGATTACAGCTACTATGTGAGTCATTTCAGCATCTTCACACTAACTACTAAGTGACCTTGTCAACTATCAGCCGACTCAATGTCGACAGAAAATCTCCTCGACACTAATAACTCCGTATTATGACCAGAGTTCATTCGATACGGGCGGGTCTAGTTCAGTGAAAACATTTTCCCTGAGCTATTCTGTTTCACGTGCAGTTGCATAATCACAAGTGATTCCAAATAGGTCATTCGGGCGCTTGTTATTCAAGATCTTCGGAGGATGTGTTATGACAATCACACCGATTGATCGAGCTCGGAGTCGACTTTCACACGGGGAATCGATCACGGGACAAAGATAGAATAATTGAATGAGTTGATTGAGAAAGCAACGCAAAAGATAACCAGATATACTTCTATATTAATTAACCATACGATTATAAAAGACTTTTTCTGTTTGAAATGAAACAAAAATTCTTAAAATTCAATGAAACTTCTGTTCAGATAATTCTTGTGAAATATTTATTTGCATTACGTTGGTTTGAAGAGAAGTTTGGAAAAACCATGACCTCTTTAAATTGACAATTTGTGAGGGGAGGGGCTACTAAACCAAAATTAGGGAAACAAAATGAAGCACCAGAAGACTGAAACTATCCTCATGGAGGTAAGTGTCTCCCTCCTTAGCTCCTCACCCAGCGGAAGAAGGGAAAATGGGATGATACAGTACGTTAGCATTTCCTTGTTTCTTACTAAAAGGGATGGACATGTTACTGCCCCCTATTGGAAGCCTTAGCTACCTTAAACTAAACCGAAATGACATGAGAGTGGCATCAATCTGTTGAACCCTCTGCTAAAAAAGGGAATTGTGTATTTTACCAAAAAATCACAAGACAACTTCACCAACACATATCGTGGACATGTGCTGCCTTTTAATCTGCACATTCATCAATTCTCTGCGGATGTATCTGCCTGATCGGCTGTGACAGATACTGCAAGATGCAACAGAGCGGATGTCAGAGGTGGTGACCTGAGAGAAGACGATGAGGTTTAAAGTGGCGTCCCGGCGAAACACAGAGTGTGTGTGAGATCAAATCCTGATGCTCTGCTTGATCTCAGTAAATATATTTTGGAGGGTGGAAGTGTAACTGAATGAGGAGTACAAAGAGAAGTCATTACTCATGTTTTATTCTGTTTACAGCAGTGATCTCTTGAACACGTCTCATATTTGTGGTGATAGACGCCACCATGTGGTCACATTGGGTACTGCACAGCATCCTCACCAGCCTGAGGACAGGAATGGATGTCACATCAGTGGAACAAAGGTCAGACAGTGAACAGAACAACGTATTAAATTGATTTCAGCATCCACATGTGCAAAGGGAGAAGAAACACAAGGCCTGGAAAAACTATAACTCAGAACAGGGACATTTAATACAGGAAGATCTTTGTCTCGACTCTCAGCGGAGTGTGAGTCACTAATACAGAGGTCCTTACTATTGTGTGGTTGTGTTTGCTAATCTGTTGTTCGGGCTGAAGGAGCTCAGCATATCTGATTAAGTCAAGTTTTCTCTTTGAGTTTCCAATGTTTGTTAAAGGATTGGATGAATACAAATTAAGATGGATCAACCAAAATAAATATCTTGGGCAATATCATACATGTATTTTTGTTCAGTTGCAGTTTTATAGTGTCATTACTATAAGTTTTGCATCACAAGGATTTTTAATGAACAAAATTAACTTTCATTGAATGTGCCGAGCCTGTTAGTCTTGTGAGCTCGATAATAAATCAGCTCGTCACACTCTGCATCTTGTAGCTTCTTACACATGAAACTTATCAAAATAAACTGCAGTTACGACAATTCAAAGACCTTTTTTCGACAATCACAACCACAGATTGAAGGTACCGGGTCCTGCACAGGTTTACACACCTGTACCGAAGTAAACCGAACACCAGGGGGCGCCAATGAACTGTCTTCTCTGTCAGCCCCGTAACAAAAGATCCACCAAGGATGATGGAACTATACTGTATATTCCGAATTAGGAATAACTTGTCATAATTAAAGAGGATACACTTTAATATTTTGGAAATAATTAAAATATTTTGTGTTAATTGTGTTTTCTGGTCAAATGATGTGATTTGATGAAACACATTATTATAGGTTATATACATATATACTGTATATACTGTATATACACCTACTTGCCAATTTAGGTACACTTGGATCAAACTAAGAGAGCAGGCCTGCTGTAAATTCTCCCTTTATGAGGATTATAATGATTTTTAATGAACCTGTTTGACAGAATTAATGTGATGTCATTTGCGGGGCAGTACAGTTTATTAGGTGTACCTAATAAATTGGCAAGTAAGTGAAGCTTGCGTCATGATTTTTCAATTATAATTTCTTTATTGACCTTTCTGATATGACATTAAAATTAATGATGCTATTTCAGGACAGGCCTGGTAAAATAAATCCATTATCCTGTATGTTATTGTGGTGCCGTAATCTTTTAGTACATTTAAAACTATTCACTATTCACTAAAACTATTCTGTCATTTTAAACATCCCAAAAAAATAACAACCCACATTATTTTTTATTGTATATTTCTTTGCAGGGAAAAATCACATTCATCAACATCACTGTGTAAATGTGCTGGGATTCAAATTAATTATTATTTAATGTTGGAGATAGAAAGAAGGAACCAAATTTAAAAAATAAAGCTTTAAGGAAGGAAAGAAGCATTGTGTTAAATAATATTATTAGAAAATTATAGATGGCAAAAGATAAGGCCAGAAAGAAGCTAATCTGACAGATGAAATGTAAATGATAGCAGGCAAGACGAGCAAAGAGGTGAGAATCACTTCATTGTACAATTTACGGAAGTATGTTCCAGATCTGGGAAGCTCTTATTTTGAAGGCCAAAGGACGTTTTCCAGCCAGGAACAACAACGCCTCCTAATCCTTAAATTACTGCACCAATAAGTAATATAGCTCTTTTCAAGTCCTGTTATTCAAATGCTCCAAACAGTAATATGATGAATGATGAGGATGATCTTCATCCTCAAACAGGCCTTCAGGTTTCGGAGCGTCTGGATTTGGTCTTTCAGATTCTTCAGATAACAATCTGCTGTTTGGAAAACGGATCACATGTTGCTCCGAAAGATCGTACGCAGTCCGTCAAGCGGCTCAAGTTCAAGATTAAAACAACTGAGACATAGAAACTCCTGCCCGAGTCCTTTAGCGTGTCCGAATCATTTACACTCACCGGTGACGGAGGCATCGGAGCAGCAGCCCGGATTTCCATAAAGATCACAGGGACGTATTTCCATCTTGCCCCCTTGTTTGACCTCTGGGGGAGAAATCCAGGCTATCTGGTGATGATGTCACTTTTCCGAGCCCATCAAGACCAATTAGTGTTGGAGGGGAGGACGCGAGTGCTGAAGGTGCAGACGGACGCACATACATTGGCTATAATTGAGAAATAGACTTCCATAAACAGAGTAATATAATATCTTACAGCCCGTTTAGACGGAGCGGTGAAACAAACCTTTGGCCTGCTGCGTTTGTCAGCTCAGTCTGATCGGGCTCATTTGTTTCACCTCGGACGGATGAAATATTGTGCAGGAGATGAGTGAAACTTTGCATGCTACCACACGGCGGTTCTTCTGTGAGGGGGGGGGGGGGGGGGGGGGTAGTAGGTAATAGAAGCAGGTAATACTGGGGGGCTTTTTTTGGAACAGAAGCAGGTT
>CAAKHC010014742.1:73982-93056 GCA_901007825.1 Macroramphosus scolopax | reverse complement strand
TCGACCTGTTACTCCAGGTCCAACAACCTTTCTATTTTATTCGCTTGCTTTTCCGAGGTGTCCTGAACGCGCCATAAATTCCTGCGCAAGTCACTCATGCGATTAGTTACGATACGCTGTTAAAGCGGGTAGGAAACTTACGTACCCCCAAACTCCCTAGCCTTTATCTTGACAGACAGTATGAACTGTAGGTCCTCTTCAGAAACACAAAATGTACAGCAAACCAGCCAAGAAGAATCAGAAACAATTTGTTCTTCAAATCAAATCATGTAAGTTGAGTTATGCTAGTCCGGTTTTTTGTTTTTATAACTAGGTTTTACTTTTTCCTCTGCAACGGCCTGGCTCATGTTTTATCCCATTAGATGAGGCGCAGCTGTACAACCGTTGTGCTACAGTGGAAGAGATATGGAGAAATATGATAAGACCCTCTGGTCATTTCACTACAGTTACTTAAGTACGAAGTGGTATGGAGGCAAGAGGGTGCGGGGCTAGCTTGTTAGCTAGCATACATATTTCTGCTTTAAATGAATCTCAACTGGCACATGAGATACAGATTAACCATCGATGTAATATATTGTAAGTGGTCAGAGGGTGATTTGCCTTTGTGTGAAAACAACTTGTATATCCCAAAATTTTATGTTGAATGTTTACAATACAATTATGTGATGCAGTGTTTGTTACCTCCAGTTCTTAGTGTGCGGGGGTCCGACCTCCAGTCTTAGCAGGGCGTAGCGAGCAGCACTCAGGGATAGTCCTCTTATGCCGTCTCCCCACTCCTTTTCTGCTCTGTTTTTTGTTTGTGTGTGAAAAATGCAAAGATAAGGGAAGATGTGTTATTTAAAAGACCCTTTGTCCTGCAGCATCCACCAGGCCTTCACATATACAGAGATAAGACAATGAAGTAACACAGAGACACATCCATCCTCACTTGAAGTTGGACTGAATTTACCAAATGCACTCCAGACATACCCCTGGTACTCAATGTACTTGTAGATCATCCCAGCAATGCCCATGGCCACAATAGCATAATACCAGGAGGAGATGAACATCAGAGCCAAGCACATACTCATGCCGAGGAAAGATAGAGCCCTTTGGGAGTAGTCACATTATACATACTTAATATATTGGCGCAGACATATTTAATAAACTGATGCAACTTATAGTATAAAAGCTTGTTAGTTACACTTGTTAGCCAGTAGTTGGTGATGTGACACAAATGGACAATACTACTGGGACAATTAAGAAATACTCCTTAGGCAAGACTATTAATACTACCTTGCAAACTACTTATTTCTTATTTAAAGTAAACAATTTGACCTCCTTTTGCTTCATATACTACAGAAAAGGTGTTGCTGCAGAGGACTTACAAATAGGCAAACTATACCACAAAGCATAAATAGACAATAATGATAAGCCTGGTACCCACCAGTGGTAATATCTGAATCTTGGCCTCCAGTTGGGTGTGCGTAACAGAGTCTGGACAGCACAGGCCAAGTTTACGAAGAGATAGCACATCAAGAAGAACCTGTTGAATAAATACATCGTTTTTTTGTGGTCTGAAACAAAATGGTGAAATTGAAAGAAAACATACAGAACATATCTAAGAGAAATGGAATGTGAGCATGAATATCTTTGTATGTGAGCTTACATGGAAAGGATTGGAGCCACCATATCCAATGAGGCAATAAGAATACCGAGCTCAGCTATAAGACCAGTGAGTAGCAATGCCCATGTAGGCTCTCCATTGGTCTTCCCATGACCAAAAACCTGAGACAAACAATTCAAAGCAGATGCAGCAGTGCAAATCCATTATTGCCTAGTATAGTATGATATTCAAATACATTATGTTAGCAAAATAGTACTCCAAGCCAACTATTTATCAAAAAAATGTAGCATGCAACTGAAAAAGTGACACATAATGGTCACATTACTGGATATTAAAACAGTGGAAGCCTGTTTTCTCTTCCAACGATTCCAAAGAATGCAAAGTAGTTAAACAATGTATGATCAACAACGTGGAGTGTCCTACTCTGAGGAAAGGAATGATGTTGTCCTTGGCAATGGCCTGTAGAAGTCTGGGAGCTCCAGTGAGGGACTGCAGGCCTGCCCCCACCGTGGAGAAGAAGGAACCAATGACAATGACCCAGGGTGATGGCCAGGAGAGAGTCCCCACCACCAAATTATTTCTAACTGCATCCCCGAACCTGAAAGTACAAGCTGTCTGAGTATGGCAAAGAATATGACTTCATGTAATCATTTACTAAAAAAGTGCGTTGAGAATGGTAGCAACTTGCCCTATGATCCAAATAAACTTACTTGTCTCTCAGGACCACTCCTTCAATGCACGCCCCAAACAGGACTACAGAACTTATATCTTGTTACAAAAGGTCAAGGACCTTAAGGTTACAGGTGGTGTGTATTAAATCCGCTTTCCTCTCATGTTTGAAGTGATTCGATTGTGAATCCTACCACCAAAATAAGGATACAAACAAGCGAAGTGGTAGTGATAGCTAAGATAGTTCCCACTGGGATGGACTTTTGAGCATCCCGCAGATCACCAGATCTGTTGGAGCCGGCCATGATACCTACAAAGACAAGAGGACCATTCAATATAAACAACGTACATTAAAAAGAAAGAACAATGGTATAACTCTGCCCCCTATTGTCTGGATTGTGGGAAGGTTTGTCGTATCCCTTTTACATGCATCTGCAGAACAATTACCACGTAAATTACTAGCTTGTCTCATTAACAAGCAAGACTGTCTCTCGTTTATGATGTTGTCTCACCTGTTGCAGATGGGAAGAAGATCCCCACCAGAAGTGTGAAGGATGTGGCGATGTCTGCTGAAACGTACATGCCAAAGTTCTCCATGGTACCCCGGGTTTCGACTGAGGGCAGCCCAGGCTTCTCCAGGATCTCCCCTTTCTGCAGGTAGTTGCCCCACATGTTATCTAACACAAATAAAAGCTATTAGGAACAATCTTACATTACATTAAAACATTAATTCCTCCATCTTTCTATATGTGAAGTGGAATTTATATCCGAACTGTAATGTTTTCTTTTTTGTTTTAACTTTGTAACATTGTGTGATTAGACACATTGTCCATGTATGTAGAAAGCTATGAAGAATTGTAGTAAAAATCCATGCTTTATACCGTTCTATCATACCTCTAATAATCCCACTGGCCAGTCCAGGGATGCCCTGTATTTCTGTCACGTTGTTCTGGATGAAGTAGTCATCACACTGAGTGCTGCTCATGTTCCCGGGCACGCAGAACATGTCCCACAGCTGACTGGGCACTGTGATGTTGCCTTTTGTCACCGTCTTAGCACACACATCAAAGCGGTCTCTGACCAAGGTCCTGTTTCCCAGCATGCAGATCCTATCGCAATCACACAAACAACAGTTGAGATTATATATAAACATATCAAAAATAAAATACGATACAAAACAAATACAGCTCCTGCATATGCTGGTGCCGACTCTTATAAGAAAAGTTCCACAGAATTCAAACTACTCCCTGTTCCCTACAGACTTACGTGAATTCTGGCGGATGAGTCATGGATTTGATCGCCCCAGCGTAGATGGAGACTATTGAAATAATGACGCAGGCAAGGAAAAGAGAGGCGAGCTTGTTGACGTATTTGACTCCCACAAAAACCACCACAGCCATCAGGCTGAGGCAGATAGAACCGTAGACTCGCATGTTGTTCAGCATAGCGCTGTCACTCCCATGGGGGTCCGTGGCATGAAATATGGCCGCCTGGGGGACTAGATATTTCTGAAGAGGGAAAACAAATGAAAACATGGGAGTTACTTACCTACACTGTATGTACAATTCTTGTAAATGGTGTTATATTTACATTGTTGTGTTCTGCACATAAATGTGTGCTGGAAAAAAACAACAAAACAATATCTTTGCAAACTGACCAAGAAGATTTCAATGGCCCCCAGTATGTACATGGCAGAAGCAAAGGTGGTGCCCAAGTAGAAGCACAGTCCCACAGCTCCTCCAAACTCTGGTCCCAGGGAGCGTGAGATCATGAAGTATGCCCCTCCAGCTATAACAGCAAAACACAGTTACACTCCAAAAGCTACTGGAAATCTTTCCATTTTCACTACATGCATTGGACCTAAGAGTTCTGCTGCCACCTAGTGGCAGAATAGATATCTTCTCCAGTTACTCAGTGATGTTTATTCAGATATTTACAAAATCTGAGGCCACTATCATATTTGCTCTGTTGATGAAGGATGCATGCAGGATAAATGTATGATGAGGGACTTCTGCAATGAAATGAAGAATGTGACATTATGCCTCGTATTACCTGGAACCACACCATTAGTTGCAATGGCGCTCATTGATATGGCTGTGAGCATCGTCTGCAAGAGAAAGGGAAAAGTTCATTACAAATGGAGAAAGACACAGAGACGCTGGTTGGTATGCAAATGTACAATAATCAAACTCTCAGAGAGAGTTGAAAAGTCTGGAGGTAAATACACCAATAATATGGGAAATGAAAGTTTTTGTCTAATAGAAGCATACGCAGCAAAAACCACAAGGTGACATCCTTTGCTTTAAATAGGCGCTCGTGCCTATGGGACCATCGACCGGTTAGCAATAAAAACTGGCTCATGTCCCACATCGGTGGTGAAATCAACCCAGCGTAATGTGTGTGCGTGTGTAAAGTACAGGCTGTGCATGTTTGTGTGCGTGCATACTAACACACGAGCAGCACATGAAGACAATCAGGAGGGATTGTATGATGCCAGACATCCCAACAATCCATGTCAGTCGAAGGAAAAGAATGACTCCGAATATGTTCTGTAGGCATGGCAAGTATACTCCCATCAGAGTGCCCATGTTGGGAGACTGATGAGGGAAAAGAGAGAGGGAGAGGGAGAGTATTGACAAAACAGGAAACAAGAGTATTGATCATCGGTATGGATTGATGTACTTTTTAAAGGTCATTCCATCATGTAAACAGCTCTGGCGTGTATGTAGGTCTAACAGAGCAACAGTCTGACTACAGAGCACCCAATCAATCAACAAGTCTTAATACAGAACTCCAACTTGGACAGATCTTGAGGTGGAGGATAATGTTACAGTGCCTCCGAAGACAATGTGTGCTCATGGGAAAAACAGTGAGACATAGTGTTCCCTCGCTCTGACCTTGGGAGTCTTCCTACGTGAGGCTCCAGCACTCTCCTCCTCCTCATGCTCCTTAGCTCCTTGGGTGATGTTGGTGTAGTTGACCAAGCGGCTGAGCAGAGAGGAAACCTTTGGTCGTATGTCCAACTCTTCCTGGAGTAAGACAGAAACTTAAAGTTCATGATACAGGTTTAAGTTTTATCATCTGACAGAAATATTACACATCAGGAATGTAAACAGACCTCAAACAAGGCCAAGTTCCTGTCGTAGAAGTCATTCTTCTTGCTGGCAGCATCAGCACTGTTGAGAAACGGGCTATCCTCTTTGTGATTTCCATGTCCTAAAAAGGGGAAAAAAGAAAAGCAATAAGACAGCTGGCTCAACATTTTACCTGATGATTTACAATAAACTAAATCATCTTTACAACCTGCAATAAGATAAGCATCACCAACATACTTAATTACTGTTACAAAACAGGTTTTAATCGACAATATTAAGTCTCCAGTATAGACTTGGATATAATTTTAGATAATATAATAAATTAGAATGATAGCAAAGCTCTTCTAAATAACTAAAATCCAGTAAATCATTTTTGAAATTAACATGTATAAATATACAGTTTACATAGCAGCAACTTGTCAAATTTATATTCAGAATTAGTTAGATTTATGTGATCAAACATATGAACAACAATTATTAAGGTTCTTTTACATGTGATACTAAATAATGTCCTTGGAAATGGATTAATGTCTGGATTTGGAGTGGAATCAAATTATTTAATTTATTAAAATTAAGAAATCTTTGTCTAAGGGAATTATTTACATTAGCAAAATTGTGTTAAAAAAACAAAAACAGTAGTCCAGTTTCAAAACCTAGAAATAATACAACACTGAAGACAAGAAAAAAAACTACAGTTTTCAGTTTTTCCCATGACAGGCCCTATACCATTAGGTTTCCAATAGTCAATCAGCATTAAACTAAGAATTATAATTAAAATACATTGATAATCTCCATGTAGGATTAAGCTTTAGACGCTCAACAAGCCATGAAACTCCACTGAATTGATTGACCATGAGGCCAAAAGTAAAAGTAAAGTCTAGGTGATGAACGAGCACATAATTGCATTAACTCTAATTAACTTCTGCCATTGTAAAAAATAATTATAATTAAATAAATAAAAGGGGAGCACAGTGCCTGGGGCACTTACTGCATGGAAACGTAGCACTGCAAACTCACACACATTCACAGGAAGATTGCACACAACTCATTACCTAGAAGATTTCAATACCCTCAAATTAATCCTGCAATAAAAACTTAAACAATGGGCATGGACTTTATAAAGAAAAAAAAACTACCAGCTTTGTTTCAATTGATTAGGTAAATCTCCAATGCTGGCCTTCACTCACCTGTGTCCTGTGTCCCACTGTTGCTAGTATCACTGCGGGTAAGCATAGTTATGCACTTTGTGCCGTCTGCAGCAGAGCACTCTGTGCTCATTGCCAGGACACCCGGTCGCCCAGGGTGAACACTCATTCAGGGGCCTGATCTAGCACATGTTGAACGACGAGGGGTGGAGGGGGGGATAAGAGGTGGGTACCATGCTAATTCACTCCCACGCACACACATGCAGGGCGCATATCTGGCACCTGTAATGTGATTGCCTCGATTGATATCTCAAAGACGTGCAGCGTGGACTACAGATGATGCAAAATCTTTAATATAATGATAATAAGCTAATCTGTACGGAGGCCACATTCACAATGGTTTGTGTTCACACAGCTACACAGCTGGATCAATGATAGTAAAACAATGCCAACACTGCTCTCTAGTGTCAAAGTGCAGTCAGTAGCATGGTGTAAGAGCCCGACGTGTGTTTGAAGCAACAAAGACATTTCAAACATATGACTCATTCTCATTCTAAAAAAGTAGTGCGGCATCCAAGTCTGTCCCACATCAGGCTGCAGCAACAGTGGGGGGTCTCTTTTTTTAATAACCACATATTAAATGTCTAATTAAAAAGATTAAAGATTAGCCGGCCTGTTATGAAGGCGCACAGGAGCCCTGCTGTGTTCACGGAACAACACAAAAGGTTTTACGGCAACGTGTACCAACCTGTCACCTGTGCCCCCACCATAACAGCTTAAAGCCACAGCTGTCTGCAGGAGAGACGAACAGATGTGCAGCAGGATAACTTATGCAGGGGTGTATCACAACACTTATACATTCTAGAGAAGTTCTTTATAAGAGGCTCTGACTAATTGCTTCATTGGAAATAGCAGCTGAGAGGTTTTGTTTTAGGGCTTCCTATTAAACAAGTCTAAATGTGATGGTACACTGACTTTTATAACATGAAACCTTTGAAAAGGGTTTAAAAGTTGGTCAATATTGACTTTGCAGCTCCAAAACACGGTGTTGTCTGCAAATGTCATGCGCCGTAGCAACAGGCTGTGTTGTCAAAACATAAACCTGATGTAAAATACCAGTGATTGAGTCATGCAACTCAGGATGATAATGCCCGGGTGTCAGAGGTGTACGAGTTGCAGTGGATTTACGACCAGATCGAATCCCAGAGAAGATGCTAGGTCGTCCCGGTTTTTCCAAACTGGAAAAAAAGATTTATGTTTTCTTATGGGTCCAACAAGCGTGTGTTTACGGTGTTTACTAGTATTTAGTAGTTTTTTCCAGTTGTCCAAACAACTAATGTTGAGGAAAGAAAAAAAAAGCCTCATTTGCACTTTGTAAAGCCGATTAGACATGGAAAACAGTATCGCTGTGCATCAGCTCCTTAAGATTCAGAAAGCCTCTTTACTAAACTTCCCCTTTAATGAACATTTAAGACTTAACACTGAGATGCAGCTTAGCCCACTTTACTTAGTGCATTTAGCTGGCAAGAATGCTTTACTGATTACGGGTGTTTTGGATGCTGTGTGTGTGTACACGAGTGAGATAACAGAAGAGGGTGTGCACGTATCCTCTCCTGGTATCTTATTGCTTTTCATTTGCTCCCGCTGACTTTATGCAGTGTCCTTCAAAGAAGCCCTGCAAATGAGGTGCATCTGTACATCTGATGTTCAGCAGTTCAAATTGTGAACTCAAAACAAGTCATATATTATGGAACTTTGAATGAGAGAGAAGGAGTAGGTGGCATGTTAAGGATGTTATGATTATATAGCTTTAATGCATGTTTGGAGGGGATCCATAAGTAAGCTGTCTGTAACATAATCTCTTAATGTTTAAGGCTTACAGAGTGTATTAAGCAAACTCTTATACACCGTTTATCTAGTCATGACAAACCACAAAGTACAACGATTTAATTAGTAAAAAACCTCACATAGCTTTTCATTGTGATCTTTGGTTTCCTTGCATCTTGCTCTCCTTCCTCACCCCTTGGCAAGAAACAATGTCATTCTGTTGTTCCAACAGGCCAATGTTATCTGTAATGGAGAGTGGCATCGGAACAGAGGAGGAGGAATGCCAACCTGCTGAGCCCTACAGCAAAACATATTAGCTGTGATGTGCGCTAATGATCAGAAAAGGCCTGCAGCACAGTCCGACTACGTAGGGGTGGAGGGGGGCGTGAAGGTAGGCGGAAAGAAGCGCATCGTGTAACACGCATCCAAAAAGACAAGAATAACCAAATGGCGATGTCAGTGGGCGTAGATCTAATGACTGAACAGACCCTAAGTAGTCTGTACAGGGGGTTTTAGTGTATCTGCAGTCTTTTTTGCAACATGTGTTCTGCACTTAATGAGGTGTAACGTTGTATATTTGCTGTACAGACAACCCATACTCATGAACCCGTACTCATGAACAGTCACTGGCTTTGCTCGTCCACACACGATCACTTGTTTGTATCATACTGCAAACTCCCATGGAGGTTCCTGAATAACTATTAACGTAAGGGATTGCTTTGTGCACATGAAGCTGTGCTATCAAAGAGTCGTTTATACTCTGTAATCCACTTCTGCGTTGATGGGCAGTGAATTTACTGCCTGATTGACAACCTTGAAAATAAATGAAGCTCCCCTGCAACAATAACCTGATCAAGAAGATAATAACGGTGGTCCTTGTTTAAAAGTCACTCTCCATAATCTATCAGGCTTTCTGTGTTCCTCTCCTTCTTAGGAATTGTGAGGACTGCTAACAAATCTGTCGCATTCAAGCCTCGAGTTGTTTATGCATGCTCACCAAACTATCTTGTGTTTTCATGTGTGTTTCGCACAGATGTCAGATGACACACTAAAAGGGAGAACATTTCCCAGAATGCATGAAACTACACTGAGATATTCAAGGAAGAGGTACACAATTCTATAGTTTGGGTACCCATGATCATTGTCACACACCGTGATATGTCCAGATTATACTGAAGACTTTGACCTAAAGGTTAATCTGAGTGTTTGTGTGTACAGATGTCTGTATTTGTCATGTGTCTGTCATCTGCTCTATCAGTATGTTTATCTTTTCAAGGCTATCTCAGTGGCATGCCAGGGAAGCGTTACAGGAATGATCCTCCCGTTCTCCTGAATCAGCAAGGGAACTCACAGAGGCATTCTCCAAATCATCCACAGATTACATGAGGTTCTCAGCAATTGTAATAGGCACTCAACAGTTGTGGTGGCTACAGCGACAGGCTCCTCGAATGGACATGATGTAGGCACGCCTGGTATTCAGTATAAAAAGAGGAAGCGGAAGAGCTAGAGCTGAGCTTATTTATATGCCCATATCCATAAAAGGTCAAAGATTTGTGTTCTTGAAAGTGATATACATCTGTGACAACCGCCAGCCCATTCTGCAGTGCCTCTTATTTCTTCTTGTTTAGTTTTAAATGAAACCTCTGCGCAACACAAGCATGCAGAATATTTGATTTGATGATGCAGCAGCAAGAAAATAAGTAAAGCAAAAAAACGGCCACACTTTCCTTCATTGAGTTATGACTGCTAGTTCAGGTGAGCTGCTGTTCCATACAGCCCTGATACAATCACCACAGTGTTAAGGCATGTGCCCTGTCCTGGGCTGAACAGAGCCGAGTTCATAGGCGGAGACAGACTCTAAACTGTGTGACGTCCTCCCTGCTGCAGAAGTCTCACTGTAGCTGACACACACAGTGTGCACCATGCCAAAGACAACCACTCCCATGATGAAATCATCCAGGAGACATAGCTTCCTTTGAGTTATTTTACTGCAGTAACTACATTAACATAATAACACAGTATGTTTCCCCTTTTTCTCTTCTTCTACTTCATCTGTTTGCTCTTTCGTTGATGTTCTGGCTAGCTTGAGATTAACGTCGCTATTGAAGATGATTCGCAAAAATATTACGTTGATTGAATGGAAACGAAAGGTTGAAGTTTCCATTAAAGTTTGAGGTTGATCACCATACTTGCATTAGTTCCTCAGGTAATATTTCGTGGGCCTTCTTGGAGGTCTGCACTCCCCAAGCACTCGTCTTGTTTTCATGTGTTTCACTCCTATTGGAACCCCACCGTGTGCTCTGAGGCTCAATTCCATCATTCAACACAGTCACACTTCCTTTTTCTTCACCTCTTTCTCACCCTGTCCAGCATGAAGCCGTCTTTGCAGCTCTCCACTAAGTTTAATGATTGTTGTTTCCCATGCTTCAGGAAGTTCTGCCCGGCTGGATTAACAAGAGTTATGACAGCAGGAAGACATAGCGAATAAAAAAAAAAAAAAGTCTGGGTGAAACCCACTCAGATAACTTTCAGGGTTATTTCAAGACAATACTGTCTTCCTTCAGTCATCAAAACCTGAATAACAAGGTTCTGCTTAACTTCATCAGAGCCACTACTGATATGTAGAGTATCTAAAGTGTTTTAACTTGCATTTCTGCTGTATGAAAATATCTTGTCTTTAATAAACAACCCTCATGCATTCCCGAAATCTACAACCGGACAGCTCGGGCAACATTTGTTGACGTTCCTTCTCGTTGTGCTTCAAATATCAGTCCACTTGAACTCTGTGACCCCACTCAAGCAGGGATCATCTCATATGTATAGTGAAATTGATTTCACATAACATATTTTACTGCAGTAGCACATTGATTTACACATGAGAGCAGTTGGAGTATGTAGATCTTTTCCATCCACTCACTGAAAGCATGAACCCAGTAACAACTAGTCAGATGAGCCTTTAGCTTTGACATATTTGTGACCTTGTGTTATTCAGTTGTAAGGAGCTCACAGTCGGCAGACACTGCTAGGATGATTGTGATATAAATGGATGGCCAGTCTAGTCTATGTGTGTGGGTATGTGCCCAACCCAGCCTCCTGGGCCTTTGGTTGAACGTGGGCACTTCATTTGAAGGCCACACCCATGTGAGCCTTTTATTAAAAAACTATTCCCTCGGTTTGTTCTCAGCCTCAGCCCCCACACAAAGCAGCAGCGCGGCTCTCAAATAATCCTACCCAGCGGCCACAAACTCCTCACTCATCTGCTTCTCCCTCCCTCCGTCTTCCCTTTCTCTTGTTGATACAGTGGAGAAACGACTGAGTGACAGTGGGAGACAAGCCGAGGCAGAGTGGCGAGGAGGGAGAGATCAGCTCCTGCGATGTTGTTTAGCAGACAATCTCCATGAAAAGAAATCCTCCCTTGGCACAAGGAAAGCTCCAGCTTTTGTGCAAAAGAAGCATTTGAGGCCCTTTTCTTGTAGCGGTGGTGTCAACCCCCCTCGTACAACCCCACCCCCTGTTGTTGTCCTGCGGTTCTCACCCCTTTCAGTGCTTTGCCTTTGTTACTCATCGTTCCATGAGTTTAGTTTAAAACACTTCCAGGAAAAAGCATCTCCAAAATGAAAAAAAAAAAAAAAAGTGTTTTTTCCAATGGCACATAAAGTGAGCTGTCAAAAACAATGACGAAACTGCTTTGTGGCCCTAGAGAATTGCCATGGTAACCAAACAGCCAGCTGTTCAGACGGCTCTCAGGACAAAGCAAAGCCTCTCACGTGCTGTGCTGCATCCAGCTGATAAAGTATCACTTATTAAGGGAACAGCATTAAACTTCCAAATCAGTCGACTTGTGTCAAAGCCGAGAGATAAAGAGCTAAGTAAAAGTTTGAGACTCACCATCAGAACTGACAGTGTCTTGATGTTCTGGGTAGTCCTGTCCAGTATCCCTGTAATCCACCCAGTTAATCCCCTCTAGACTGTCGTAGCTAGACGGAGCTTGATCCTTCACGGGTACCACTGTGAAGTGAGGCATGTTTTCATCACTCTCCTCTGTGTCTCGAGCTCAGACTCTACATAGCAGGGTAGCTGTTAGCCAGCTTCAACTCTTCCACTAATGGCAACTACATTCCACTACACTGCGCTCACTTCCTCTGGAGGGTATTCTCATACTCCCCGCCCACAGGGCCAGCCCCTCCTGGACTTTTTTTGTGTGAACAGACGAGGTATGGAGGTCTAGCAGCAGCATTTGGAAAGACATTTACACCCCTTAAAAGAGAAGGGGGGGGGGACCTATGGGGCTTGCCCCCCCTCTGATTGCAGACTTTGCATTGTCATCCCTGAGTCTTGTTCAGTGAGAGGGTGAGAGTGTAGGGTGACCCCTTTCTGCTGTCTGTGTCATAATGACAGCTAACAGTGTGAACCTTGTCTGTTCAAGGTTCAGACAGTCAGTCCTCTGTGTATGTGGGCCTTTCCCTAAACACACAAACTGCTACGTGGCAGCTTGGAAAATAATCAAAAACTATGTTGTTGAAGAGGAAGCACAGAGTGGAAAGAGAAGTCAAAATGGGAAGAAACACACTGATTCTGGCCCTCCCTGTTAAAATGCTTAACAGTTGAATGTGATTTTATCTTTTTTTTTTCCCCTCAACTGTAAGTGACTGATTCATTATCTATGGATGGATATATTCATATTTTACAAATTGACAGGGTTTACAGATGTTAAAGGCTTAAAGGAAGTCCTGGCCATCAGTCATACTCGTCTCTTTCCAAGAATTGAACTCAAACCATAAAAGCAGCAGATGAAAGACTCTCAAGCAGGGCTGTAATTAGAGAGGTCCCCTTCCAGGCACGTTTAGATCTTTACTGCTCTGCTGGATTGCTGTTGCTTCGTAAACTGTTGGAGTGTCTTACTTTTATTTTATTACAAAAAAAAGGCTTGGAAAATAGTCCAGCAAAGAGGTCCTTACTAATAGTTGCTCTCGGAAGCTTTCTGAAGTGTCAAGAGGAAACTGTCAGCTAGGGACATTTAGTACCACTTAGGAGGACTCCTTGCCATAAAGAGAAGATAATTTGTGGCAATGGCCTCAGATCTAATGTCGTCCTGCTACAGAAATATCAGTGACATCAACCTTTCTCTGTTCATGTAAAAAAAAATTCTCAAAACTTTTAATTTGATGCATCGCCTGTTAATGGTACAGAGAACAGACCTATGTATCGTCATTTAGGCTATAACTTACTCTCCCATGAATATCAAAATTGTAGGCTGTGAATCATAACCCATCTTAACATATATTCTCAATATTTCTGACAAGAGCAAAGGCAGTGATGTGATGGCATCTACAGATATAGCAAGGTGGGTCCACATTCAGGCATCCATTCACTTTATAACTCTTTTAATATCCCACGATAAAACTTCTCTCCGTCCTCCAGACATTCTACAGTTTGGATAAAACAGAAGGAAACTTCTTTTTCCTGACTGACTCGCTGTTATGGTGAAGTGAGTAAACCTGATTTGCCAAACGACCATATAAGGTCTTCTGGAATGACTTACCATGCAGTGCTGTGTACAAGTGAGGGTCAGTGAGCAGCAGGTGGGCAGAGCCTGACACACTCCTTTCTTCCACCACAATTACTCAGTCTTGTGGAAAGACATGCAACAAGGAGGGGCAGGTCCCGGAAGCATGGGGCCCACAAGGGGTCAGCTTGTTTACAGTACATTCAGGAGGCAAGAGTACTGTGAGGTGAAGAAGCAGTAATTCATTACATCACATTACGTCATTTAGCCGCCGCTTTTGTCCAAAACAACTTACATTAGTACATCTTGTCTAAAGTAGTGAACCAACTGTGTCTAACAATGTCAGCTAGGACTTTCTAAAGGAATAAGTAGCATTTGTTATTAAGGGAGGAAAGAAGGGTCCAGGTGTAACCTGAAGAGGTGTGTCTCTAGTCCCCCTACCAGAAGATTGTCGGTGTTTCGGCTGGTCTTACCGAAGTGGGGAGCTTCCGCCACCGTTGTGGTACCAGGGATGAGTTGCGAAGTGATGGGGGGTTAAGGTGACCTGCAAGGGTGGAGGAGAGGAAGTAGCAAGGAAAGGTTCGGAACCTGAATATAGATTGCAGATAGGTAGGAGCAGTTTCATGTCCTGCCTTGTTGGTAAGTACCAGTATCTTAAATTTCATGCGTGTGGAGATGGGGAGCCAGTGAAGCGAGAGTAATGCTCAAACTTTCTGAACCTGCATAGTTGGGACAAAGATTCATGTTAAGGACAATTCAAACCTTTACCCAAGGTTAAAAAATAGCTGAGGCAACTTGTTTCACACTATCAGAGTTCCTGCTTTACCTCTCCGGAATATCTTACGAATACAATGAACTGCCATGTTTTTGCTACTTCTGGCTTCATGCTATATATCTTCAGATGTCAATATTGCACTTCAACACTGAAATGCCACAGCCCGAGTGACTTCTTTCACCTCCATGGGTCTCTCATTATTTGTTTAGCTTCCCATGGCTCTATACTGCATATGTCTGACTTGTGCCTGCAGCTTTTGCCCACTAGATGGCAACCTTTGAATACATCAAACATCCTGACAAAACATTTTCTCCTCTCAGCCTCTGGGTGTCACACTCCCAAATACATTTTTAGAGTTACATACATCCTAAGACAGCATCCATATATGTAATTTGGCAGACATTAAAACCATATACAATACAAAGGACGACAGAAAAACTGAGCACAATCCTAAATACTTGATTCACATCGTTCACACTGATGCCATCATCAGTTTGATAGTAAACTGAAATACAAATGGGGATTACCTGAGAATAACCTTCTTCCCACAGCCACCAGGTCTACTCTCTGAAATATCATGTGATAAATAACTCTGTATTTTACAAGAATAGTACTTCATGGTTAAATGTAATTGGTTGGGAAAGCTAAGCACCTCTTTTCTTTCTCCCAGTGACATTGATTAGAATTTTCTAATACTGAGCTTGAGGGGACTTAAGTCAATCCAATTACCGTTGGCTGCCATCATTAGCTTGTTGTGGCCCCAGGGGCCCTCCCATTTTGTCTCCAGCGCTGAAGATCTGGATCTGTGGACCTTGCATGCCATGGAGCCTGGCTACACTTTTGACTGAAAAGTTGGCCTTGGCGATAACACATAATATCCAAATGAGCTAATGGCTACTAGTTTTAGACTCTTGCAGTCTGAGATACTCAACCCAGAGGAAGATTGTGCTTCTCACAGAAGTCTTTTCATCGTCCTATCAGGGGGAAAAGAGTAATCTTCTTATATGGAGATTACTGAATGTTACGAAATACGGAGCAAAAACAACCGAAGTCAAATTATCCTTTACAGGAAAACAGGAGGTCTTTTGACGGCTTTCTCCTTAACAAACATATTGAGGAACAATATATAGACAAATGATGCAACAAAGCTCAGCTAGTTCAAGTCACATTACTGTCGGACTTTGATTCAACTCGAAGAATTTGTCTCCTACAGCACTCAAATGTTCTACACATCCTAAACACGTGTCTTTGGACTGTTATGCATCTATTTGAGGTCCTTACATAAAAAGACATTTGACATGATCTAGTTTCTCAAAGTCTCATAAGTTATGGAACTCTCCCCCCTACATTGTCTGTCTTGCTCCTCAGGAAAGCAATGCAAAAAGTCATGTTTCTGTTATGTCATGTTCTTTTAGTTGGCGCATTCAGAATTCTTTGAATCGGAACTCATGATTTGAATTTGCTGCTTTGATTTAATTGTAGGTAAGTAAAATAACTCCAATAGCAAGGATTTTATAATATCGAGAAGAAAAAAAAAACATAATAATGGAATATAAAGTTTGTTTGTTTTTCAATTCGGCACGGGCAATTAAGAGTCTCCAATTAACATAATCTTGCATGTTCATAACGAATTACACAGAGTCATGTATAACTATAAGTCCCTATAAAGTATATAACTGTCACAAATTATAGCCTCAGAAATGACCTTTGAAATAAATCTCTCTCGAACAGATTCAACAAAAACTGAACATAATACTCTTGAAGGAACGATTAGTCACAGGGCTGTTCTAGATCAGATTTTACTAGGTGTACCTAATACATTAGTAAGTGGGTGTATATTGTTCCTCTTTATTATGAACCGTCCTGTCAAAAACCATCTTTCTACCCTCCAACTTATCTCTAATTACGCCCGTACGCCACTCAATCTCTACATCTGTAGGCCGCAGCTCCCACACCAGATGCCCTGACGGAGACTGTAAATTCAATAGATAAGAAAACAGCTTATATAACTCTTCCTTAGCTCTTTGACTCTCCTCACACATTTATTGGATCTGCTGAGTTTTATTACAGAGATACAGTGGCCGATAAATCACCTGGCATGTTTTGTAAGACAAACTCAGGGGAACCAGTCTCACATCTGTTCCAAAAGATCAATCCAAAAACACTAGCATGTGGATTCTGTTATCCAATTCACACATATACTTTTTGTTGTCTACTTGTTGCATTGTTCTGTGTACCCAAAATTTACAAGAATTCCTACAGAATCAGAGAGACAGCATGTTTGTGTTCGCATCAGTTGTTGCAGGCTAACTGTGTAAGGTTGCTTTTCTGCTTTCCCGCGAGACGCAATATGTAGAGGAAGAGGGACGTTTTCCTCATCGTTACGGTTTTTAACTGGTTCATACAGGTCAGCAAACTGTAAACACACGTTAAAAATGTGCCTTTATGTGCCGGACGTTATTAATATTAATGTCCCTGAGAGTTCTTGTAACGTCTAAACAAGTTTAAAAGTGAGATACAAAGCTTGTCCTGTTAGAGTTTCTCTGCAGCGACACCATTTTGGCTCTGTGTGGCCAGTCAATACAGATAATAGTGTCTTCTGAATGCACTTTGTTAAAATGACAATGTTTAAACTTAACGAACAGAAAGGTGTTATTTGGACCGGATATTGAATGCTTAATAAATGTACAGATGTAATCTGGAGAGAAAGGGATACGCATCGTTTCCTCATCGTTCCTGTCTTACCTGCTTCATACAGGTGACATTTTCATTGCTGTGGTTTTTATTACTTAGACATGTACCAATTTCATGCTTCCAAAATCAGCCAATACAACTTTCTTTCCTCTTTGGTTTATCATAGAAAAAGCTTAGAGCGGTGGTGTCCACAAGGATATGGACACACATCGCTTACATTTAACATCCTCCCAGGAAATCTACTGCTGATTGACACGATAGCATCGGAGCTACACTTTGTCTATGACAGATTGCAGACTAGGAACCAGCTCAAACAGGATTAAAGACAAGAGAACAAAAGAGACAGAGAGGAGGAAGTTAAAACAGAAATGAAAGTGGAAGAAAGAGAACAGATACAATCAAAGGACCAGGGATACAAAGTGGTGGAGACATTTGCCCCTTAACATTCCTGTGAATACCTTTTAATGAATTTGCTTAGCATTCCAACGATATGTTACATGAGCATTTGAATACCCGTACAGGGCTGCAACTAACCCAGGGTGCTTACTATCATGTAGAGGAACAGGTAGCATATAGGTGCCTCACTGAAGTTCAAAGTAATTCAGATGTTCCCAACCACTTTGTAAAACAGCACCCTTTGCCATTCTCCCTTGCCCACCTCCGTCAATTCCAACCCACCTTCCCGTTCCATTTCCTGACAAGTCACAGGACAGTTGAACGTCCCCACTCGACATGGCCTACCATTAAAGCTGTAGCGTCTGTCACACTCAAGCCCGGCTTTGTGTGCACGCATCACCAGCGTTGACAATGTTTTTTTCTAATTACCGTAGCTGACAGATGGAGACTAAAAGTTCCACACTTTCAGATTTTACTGGGATTTTTTTTCCCGTAGAAGTGCATTAACACATTCTGACCACTAGAGGGGAGCGAGACTCAATTGTATTTCTTATCCCTACACATTAATTAACATGTGGCAGTATGATTATCTCATTCGGAGCTGTTGGTTAAGTTCGCCAACTGGTCTTTGGTCTGTTGGATGTTTGACTTCTCCCCAGTGGCTGGTTTAGCTCAGCTATCTGTTGTTTGGAGTTGGACAGGTGGTATTAACTCGGCTTGTTCGACGATGAGTTTATGAGGATGGTTTGACTCCAATACACGTTTTATATATTCATACGAAACCAGTGACTGCCTGAGGTGTTACAGAGCTCCGGTGAAATGTCAGGGGATTTGAAGAATATAAATCTTAAGTCTTTTTATGATGAACACACAAATCCAATGAGCCCAGCCCCCTCCCTCTATCGCTCTGGATTCTCAACAGCTGTATTGATGGTAAATGTGCTTCACTGTGCTTTTTGATCTAGATTTACTACTCGGATGTGTTTGGCTTCGCTTTGGCCCAAAGACAAGGCTAAAGTAATTTGTCACTGATAATATGACACATGAAAGTGACGATAGGCAGGCCCTCACGAAGCTTTCATTACAACTGTACTGTTCTGGGAGTCGAGTCACATATTGGGTCACGTTTGGGATGTTGTATAATTCGGCTTTGGTTTTATGAACTCCTCTTTTGCTTTTAAGAGGTCTCTGGAGATCTCCCCCCTACTTTAGTCATGCCAAGGTGCTACTATAATGCACAGAGAATTACTTAGTTTCAGGGTTCACTTAATTGGCCACAGTCTGGCCTATAAATGGGCAAAATGAATGAAAACCTTCTCAAGGACCTGCCAAATGTAAACCATATTTGGAGGAAACAGTGT
>CAAKHC010014742.1:21774-58851 GCA_901007825.1 Macroramphosus scolopax | reverse complement strand
TTAGGAACATTTTTTGCTCTTCTGATTGCTGTTACAAACAGCTTTACACCTGGTATTTCACGCCAGTTTATATGATAGTCGTATTAATCTATTTGAATGTCAGCTCATAAAGTAACAAAAACTGGTTTACATTTGAAGTAGAATAACACTGCTTTATGTTTTTTCTGTTTCAATTAAATCACTGTTTAAACAACAGTGTGTTTTCAGCTGGGTCTTATGGCCTTTTTGGCTTTTCACCTAATTCAAATTTGAGCGTTTGCCACTAAGGGCATAATGCAAATCCCACCTGCCAGCAGTCAACACACATCTTGAACTGGAACAATGAAACAGGAGGAAGGCAGGAGGCCCTGTTCAGGTTTGAAGATGGTAGAGGAAATTAGACGGGACAGGAGAGGAGGGGTCCATAATTGCAACATACAATGGCACAGCAAGCACGCAGATTTATCTTGATGTCTCTAGTCAGGGGCACTGCTGCAAGCAACATCATTTCGCCAATACTTCTTGTGGAGACTGTTTGAAGTTTCTGCAAGGCATTCTTCATGTTAAGTACATTTCCAAGAAAATATGTTAACCCGCTGTTTTCCCCAGCGGTTACATATACCGTACATGGAAGTCCAAGATCACAGCTACTGCCTGCATTCTCTGAGGATGAGTAGCACTATCACAAACCGACAGCGGGCAGTATTTGGATATAATTTGGGAAGCATTGGCCTCTGCCTTCTTTGTGCTGTCAACACCTGCTCTGGGATCCAAGGCAGTTACTCGATACCTGAACTTGGATTTTAGGTGGTATTTGTCTTGATTTGAACTATTAACAATTCGCAGATACAGTGCAAGATTTCCTACCTGTAGCAGTTGTTGTCAAATTTGTTGTAGCTTGCAAATGCAATGAGCACACCGAATCCTGCTCCCAATGAGTAAAATATCTGGGTGGCTGCATCGATCCACACCTGCAGAAAACATGATAGAGAAACAATAAAGCTTCTGAATTCATATTAATATATAATTTAATAAAATATTTCTACTGGGCCGTGACGTTATTTGGAAAATACATTATTTTTGATTTCTGCCTCATGAATACGACCTCGTAACCAGAGGTCAACAACGACACAAACTGATTGTATTCAATGCTTTCTATTTAATTTTCATTCATTTCTAAGGGAATATTACATATACACATCTATAGAGGGGGCCATGGTGTTGGTCATCGCACTTCTTCCTTTATTTTTTTCATGCTTTACCAAAGCTATGATACCAAAGCAAGGTACAGCTATCACAATAACGAAAAAGGATATTGCACATATAGCAAACAATTCAACATCTGTCCAACACCAACGGATGTGGTTCACAAGCTTTGTCTCTGACCTCAAGATTGTTGAGCCTCTTGAAGTCGACGTGGAGGTAGGCCCTGATGCCGTCCATGGAGCCCGGCAGAGTGATTCCTCTAATGAGCAACACGAAAAGGACCACATAGGGCATCGTAGCCGTGATGTACACCACCTGAACACATGAGAAAAATATACCATATAGGTAATAAACATACAGAATGTGGTTATTCTCAGTAGTCTTTGTAATCAAAGAGCAGCCATTCATGTTGTCATGGTCCAGGCCTCTAACCTTTCCTGAGGACTTGACACCTTTCCACAGGCTGAAGTAGAGGATGAAGACCACCACGACGAGACACAAGGTCAGCTCCCAGCGAGGCAGGCCCAGGTCCTGGATACCTCTGCTCTGATGGAGGTGCAGCACACCTCGTCTGCAGACACAAACACAGACACACAATGAACTTGTGCTAATTCAAAAGAACGGTGCATAACAAAACATAATGACTGGAAGTGCCTCCATCCGTACAGACTAATGGTTTGAGGAGAATGGAAACATCATCATCAAAACACCAAATGAGGGAATGTCTTTTGGATTTATGAACGGTGTTGCTTCCTTCCAGTACAGCTCCAGAGTCTTGTGGAAAACCCAAAGTAATGCTAATTAAATACATTTTTCTTAATGTCTTGTATTGTGTAGCAGTTCTCAGAGAGCGACAAACCTACTGTCGGATGAAGGTGAGTTTTCAAAGGTTCAAGTGTTTTATTATGACATAAATCATCAAGTGGAGAGAGATGGTGTCTCTTCCTTCCCCCGGCTAAATAGTGTTTCCAGCCGCGAGCTCATTCTTTGAAGGTCTGCACAGAGTGGTGGGAAGGAAGCGTGACAGCTCTGTTTACAATAGAGGATTGGGGGCAAAGTTTAATTGCTTTGGCCACTTTGGTCAGAAGCTGTTGTAAGTATGTTGTTGTGGGCTGATGGCCAGTCAAATGCGTGATTATATATGGCCTGCGTCACAAAGAGTTTACACCAGGGAGGTGTCACAATGTTACATCATCTCCATCATCTTAATAAAAGGTTTGATTTTGTGTTTATTCAAAGTGTTTTACAAACGAAGGATCTATGAAATGTTCAGACCGCTTCATATATTTGTGTAGTGAAACAAATGCTTCGCCATGTGCTGGAAAGGTCAGAAGTGACGGAGGTTCGCTCCATTCACAGCTGTTGTATCCCTTTTTGGGACCGATTGTTATGGCGGCTCAAAGTTTGTGTTTTTGGCACGAGCTGACATCGTAAATTGAACCGACTCACTACCGTGAACGGTGATTGTCAATAGAAACTTTTAATACACACACTTTTGTCAGGGTTAAGCATGCGCCTCACACACACGGCAGCTGGGGCAGTTTATCTGAGAATCTCATGACGCCCAGAGCGGATATAGATTGAAGTTAATGGGGAGGCAGTCACATCCCAACCATACATGACTCTATACCCTGTATTTGATGGGTTAGGGGGAGTAAGAGCTCATCCAGCCCACGTCACGACCTAGTTGTCTGTTTGCCTAGTAGAGTATCGCTTTTTACGATACGAACGCGCCTCTGCCATCGTTTTTGAAACTTCAAAAACTCACTCGCTGAACTCTTCTGCTTCACATCGTTTCGCTAAGATGTGCTATTGATACGGACAACAATGCAAGCGACGACTCACCAGCGACGGGATTGGTTCCTTAGATGTTTGACGTATTAAAGCCTTTCCCAGAGAGCCCCCGCCCCCGAAAACAATGGATACACTTAAGCTAACGGGTCACACAATTCCCGTAGTACAAGAAAGGCCTACTTGAAGGTATTCAATTGAAGACAATACGCCTTTGAAACCATTAAAGATGCTTAATCATTCTTTTGTTCCAAGTGAAAGTGACCAACAGTGGCCGAACGCTGCTGCATCTGGTGCTATTTTAAATGAGGATAAACAGATTATAAGCTTTCTCCTTGTTATTACAGTTCAGATCCTTAAAGTCAGGTTGAGCAAGGGGATAAAAACGCAGCAACACTGTACTTATAAGGCCTCAGCAGACTCATGATGGGCAAACAAGACTCCAGCAGCAAAGACGTTGTTCCTGATGTTTTAACTTGGTCGACGTCTCTCCACAGTTGTATTTTACTTGTACGCTTTCCTGCAGCAAAACATTTTGAAGGCACTTGTGCTCGCTTCCCACTTGTCCTTTGACTGTACACCAGCCAGATTCAATTAAGTCGGCATGTGATGTTTTGGACCGATAAATGGTGGTACGGGATTTCGTCTCGTATTGCTTACACGAAAACCAAACACAAACCGAAATCGCAGGAAAACAAACGCAAACCGAACGTTCAAACAAACAATCCAAAAGGAGCAAGGGATCTGTGAAACGCCTCCTTAGCATTTACTTATCTCGGCCTGATAGTAAATTCAAAGCTCCAAGGTCTTTTGGGAGGCAGATAGCGGCTTGAGGACATCGGTTTATTTGGGAAGTGAAATTTAGAGTCTGCTCTGACCCGGACGCCTTGTGTTGGTGGTGTAGAGCCCTCAGGCGACCTTGTTAATCTGATAGCTCTGAGTAAATGCTCACGACAACATCAATGCGAGTCCCTTTGGCCCAGTTACTCTAAACACATTTACTCTTATCATCTATCAGTGAGCTGGTTGTGCTGTTTCCCTGACACTCAGTGTTTGCCATTAGATTGTTCCTGTCCACTGCAGGCTGGCACACTATAGCATGAGCCTGGTCTTAATGCTGATTACAGGGCGAGAAATAGCTAAAGAAAATAACTACACAGGCCTCAACACAGCTGAGGGAGTCTTTCTAATTAATACGTCACAACTGATTCTCCACTTGTTAATATAAAAGTAATACTTTCCATGAATTGTGTGTGAGATTAATGCGAAAGAAACCTCCTTGACTGTCCCGCTAATTAAATTTCTAATGCCTCGAATGAGGGGTTATTCATCACATGCAGTTATCCTTGACATAAAATCAGATATGGGAGCTTCAGGCCAGAACCGAGAAGAGTGGATGTGGATGTTCGCCGAATGACCAAGTTGGTAATGTTATATATTATAAAATAGTTTGAACATGAGCTCATGTTTCCATCTGCAAATTTGGAAATGTGCAAGACTTGTGCATTGCCGAACAAAACACTTTAAATAAGTTAAAAATACATTAGCTGGCGAGCAAGTTAAAGGGTGTAGAAATACTTTTTGGGCATACACAATGTCTACGGATGGATGGTGCCAAACAACTAAAGTCACAGCAGATGCTGGTTCTATACTAGACTCAGTAGGACGTCCATAACGAGGCTCCTTCTGAGGGTCGTTTAAGCAAGTAAAGATGCAGTGAAATGTGTGAAAGTTAAAACCACTTGCAGCCTTTGAAGTATTAACCGTGAGCTATAGGAGGTATTACGGATATAAATCGTCACCTTCTTAAATATGGCGGTTTTATTCTCCGTGTGGGTGATTGCTTTAAAAGCTGCATGTGTGCATCCACAAAAAAAAAAAACAGCAGCGTTTCAGGGGTACAAAGTTCAAGATATATTTCTGTAAGTTATCTGCCCTGACAGAACACAAGCGCCATCACTGCACTGGTCATCGGCTGTTAAGTTTCTGGCATGAGTTAGAGTGACCGTCCCGTAATCAGAAGGTTACCGGTTGGATCCCCGGCTCCTCCGAGGACCGCACCCCGAGCCCCTAATTTGAATGTGTTTTCCACTTGGCGGCACGCATAGCACCAACAACATGAGTGCCAACAGTGTGTGAATGTGTGTGTGTGTGGACGGCTGAATGAGTCATCAGTGTAAAGGGCTTTGATTGACAATAAGGTAGAAAGTCACTGAATACAAAAGTGAACTTGTGTGCTTCCAAACACATGTTGACTGATGACCGATAAGAGTTCTAAAGACGGATCAATACGACCAAAACACAATCCTGAACAAATGTTGATCCAAACTACGGACTGAGGGACACACAGCTAGCAAGGCCTGCCTCATCGTTCAGACACGAGTAGATCCGACTATAATCACACTTAGGTACTCCATTAAAGGTTTGCTTCGATGCATTTTTAAGGCGTTTTTAAGGCATTCTTTCAGCATTAACCCCGGTGGTGGTGAACGGTCTTGGGAGTCAAGTAAAGAATAAATGCATCTATTGGGGAGTTATTTTCACCGCTCTCGGTCCCATTAGAGATGGAGCTGTCATCAACCTACTCCACACTGCCTCCACAGCAACACAGAGATGGATGGAGGGTAAAATACAGCTCAGAGGAGAGTGAATATCTGGCCAAATTCATGTTAACGCTGTTCAACAGCTGGATATATATATGTTGCTGTGGTTATTTGCTCTGATGTTTGCGTGCAAAGAATCCATTAATACATGACTATAAGCCCTCAAAGTCAGTGTTTGCATCTTCCTGTTTTATAGCAGAATGCCATTGACTGTCAGCGAATCATTAATCATCGTGAGCTTAAAATTAAACAAGTGCACATAAATAACCTGTGAGGTCACTCACGAGCTAGAATATCAGCACCATAGTTGTACAGGTATGTATGACACCGAGCACCTCCGTTAGTGAGCAAACTAGAACAGCACACCAGCTCAGATCTGAATTAACAGCAACATCATTGTATTGTTTTAAAGTTAAGTTTAAAGTCAATACGGTGCTTTTACTTGCTGCAAACTCCACCACTGCTAGCTGACGACGGTCGGCAGATAGGAGTTTGTGAATGTATAAGAGGTGAAGCCAGAGATTTCTTTGGGTTGGCCTCATTCACTCATGCTGTGCCTTGGCATTGCTCCCGTGCTCCAAAGCTAGCCCAAAGCAGGAGGATTTGCAGCGTCCAACAGAGCCAGATCCCAATGCATGATCTGTCTAAAAAGTATCCGACTGATGTCAGTCTGTCTGTGCATATTTCTTTTAATACTCCACCAGGAATGATAATATAGATCATCTTCAATCTTAGCGTGACGTTGCATCACTTCCATAAAGCTCAGTAGAGCTCAGTAGAGCTGTGGCTTTAATGTGAACAATAACCTGTTGAAACATGCATGTATTAATCATTAATGATTCTTGATATAAATAAATACATTACAGGGACACTGTTAAAATAAATATGAGACCTTGGTATTGCAGCTGCATGGCAGCGGAACACGTGTCGGCCAGGAGTCGGATTCTTAACGTATTCTGCGTGTCACACTTCGCATGTGTCCCTTGTATTGTCCAAGTCATTCCACAGACTTCCTCTGAGCTGCACAGTCAGTCTTCACAGAAGCTGAGGAGGAACTGGCTATCTTTGAACTATAAACAGATGGAGCTTTCTTCCGTGCACTTCAAAGACGGCATTTGAACTTTTTGTGTATACACGTTTTTCATTGTGCAAACATTCGGGGGTCAGACGATTTGGAAGTCCTGCGGTCGTGTTTTTCGGTGAATGGACCAACTCTTCACACGGCTGGTGGCTCTTTGGATGATATCGACGTTGTCCTAGTATATAGATATAACACATGCTACCATGTAGAATATACATCTCCGAACACAGACGGTCTTCTGAAGACGTCACCTACACGCAGGCCAAAGGTTTGATTTATCTGCTACGATAAATATCCGTGCGTTGTGACATCAACCGAGCACTTCGATTATTACGATTTTATGATCTCAGCTTTTGGAACTTTCTTTTGTCAGGGAGTGTATTCGATGTGTTTCTCATAAAACTCGGGAACATGTCTGCAAATAAATCTATATGTATAAAAGCACGGTTTCATAAATGAATCGCTCTGACGGCTGGAAAGTACTCACTCGTAGTACTCCGCTGCCGGGGTGATCTTGTACTTGGCATAAGAGGTTCCATTGCCGAGGATGGATCCGTTGATGGCCTTTGGGTCAGTGCAGTTCTCGCTGTTCCATGGGTTGTTACAGTGGAGCCACGGCAGCTCACTGGTCATGGAGGCGAATAGGTAGTGGAGGGACCAGGCGATGATGACGTTGTAGTAGAAGCCCACATACAGGGCGATGATGATCACCGTGTATCCCACACCTGAGGAGCACGAGGTTGTTGTTATTAGTGAGGACGGACAAAATTATGTTGTCTTCTAGGGCTGTCCTGGATTGATGGTTGTCCACATCGACCCACATACTTATGATATTACTATAGTTGTTTTTATGGGGCAATTAGGGACTGGTTACAGGGTGGAGAGAGAATTAAGAAAGTTACACCACCACAATAAAACAACCGTAATAATGAGGCCTTTTAAAGCTTCGCACATGCAGCGGATGGTTCCAGCAACAACAGTGACTGGTTCAGATTTAGTGTTGCAGGTAGAGTTATTTATCTGGCTGTGGTTAAATCACGCCGAATGAAATACAGCACAAATCCATAAGTAGAGGTCAGGTCATGGGCAGGTATGCTTTTTCCCAGAAGCAGGTTGATAGATCACTCTATTTCTGACACTTCAATGGAGTAATGGATCATTTGCTACTTTAAAAACTCGACTCCTCGCTTGGTCGACTATCAAGGGGCAACTCAAGTATCTGCACTGCACTAACTTTTCAGCGTAGTGTTTCATCCGTTGTCCATTATTAATATCTTATAAAGTGCAGAGCATTACAATACTGAGCAGGTAACAACAGCAGTGTAAAGGCAGGTGCTATGTCTCTATGTATGTCTCAAGACATTGAAACATGGTTCTATGTCAGACTGTGTGCGTCTTAGGGAGGAACTGATGAGAAAATCTCAGCTGATTTACTGTTTTACAAGAGAAACAAAGAAATATTGTGTACCACCTGTTGGATCAACAGCTAGGTAGGATGATGTTGTCAACCCAAGTAACAGGCGTCGGTTACTGCTGATGGCAGCCAATAAGACTCGGACAATGTTCAGCCAATAAATGTGTTCATGCCTAGTGAACTTTACCCATTACACGAAAAATCTGTATAATCACCAAACCATGAATACTTATTGAAAGGCACCACTGACTTAACGGAGTCATCAAAGCTGCAGAGCGTCTTATCTTTGTGAGAAAGTTCTCCTTGTTGCCTTCTCGTATCTGAGGCCTTCTGAAACTTTCCTCCCACCATTCATCATCACCATATGCTGCCACCGATGGTGTGGTGCTGTGCACACATCTCCTCAAAGTTTGATATAATGCATCAAACAAATCATTGCTGCGTACTTTCCAAGAACAACAGTGACCGGGACGAATTTAGTGTTGCAGGTAGAGTTATTTATCTGGCTGTAGTTAAATCACGCCGAATGAAAAACAGCACAAATCCATGCGCAGAGGTCAGGTCATGGGCAGGTATGCTTTTCCCCAGATGCAGGTTGATAGATCACTCCATTTCTGACACTTCAAGAGAGTAATGGATCATGTCAAATGTTTTTGACTTGTCATATTGAGAATATTTATGTGACTTTAAATCGAATTGACCCAAAGCGTACCGTGGAAAGACGTGCTGAGGCAGAGGAGGAAAAACAAACAGACGTATTGTTCGAGGTTGAACATGAACAGCAGACGCAGATTTAAAAAAAAAAAAAGCAGAGGTGAAACAAAGAGCTAGAAGATGTGACAGGACGATTAGTTCCGATTGATACTCGTGAACTGACGAGGCCAAAGAGGACACGAACAGTAGGTCAGAAGAAAGGGCAAGACGATTGAGCAGCAGACGTAGAGAGGCAAGAGGTAAAGAGTCGCCCGGTGGCGCTCGTGTGTGTTGATGTCCACTGTGTGTGTGTGTGTGTGTGTGTGTGTGTTCACCTTTAAAGACAGGGCATATCTTCCAAACTGTCGCTGCCCCTTCCCTGTTGTACTGGCCCAAGGCGAGTTCCATGTAGAACAATGGCATCCCGGCGATCACCAAGAATAGAATGTAAGGGATCAAGAAGGCACCTGGAAACAGAGAAATAATAACGTTTTAATGAAGTGCAGAAACGAAAACACTCGGCGTAAGAACCCTGGATTTGTTGCATAAACTGAGGATTTGATGGGTCAGAGCACACAAACGATTGATTTCAACCCTGATTAACAGGCTGGGATGTAAAAATAAGCATGTGAAGATAATGGGGGGGTTTGATTTTCTTAGAAAAACATCACATGGAAACAGTAAGGCAGGAAGGGTCACGGCTATTTTCTCACTGTAGTAAATCTACAAACAAGGAAATGACCGCTCGTAATTGAATTGTTCTTGACGTTGTCCATGACAAACGACACATTATCTGCAATAATGAATACGTTTTGCTGAGGGCCGGTGTGATTGACAGGCCGGTGGTGGTGTTTTTTTAGGACACGCTGCACAAACACTTTGATTTTCGCCACATGAATGGACCCGCTTGCCAAACAAAGAGGACAGGGCACACCTTCTGGTGAGCACTCTGTTGTCAGGAGTGTTGAAGGGTAAAACAATGTTTGAAACAATTTGTGCACACAGTGTTCTCCCCCCTCCTCCCTCCCTCTCTCTCTCTCACTACTACGGATCAGAGCCAGCGTTCAGCGGTTGTGGAAACAGTCCAGGTTGACAACCTGTTACCCTCTTCAGACATGCTGTGCAGAACCTGAAGCTCGGTCACGGGTCAGGATGTCAGTTTGTCCAGACAGAATCACAGTACAGTACGTTTTTAAACAATAAAACATCATTTCCAAACCAGATGCTAAAAACCTCTCATGAACGATAGTTCGTGCACACGTGCAGCTTCATGTTTTAACGGAATGTTTCTTTATCAGATGTCACACAACAAAAAAAAAACCCACTGGGAGGGACGAAAGAAATAATCCAATGTGAATAGTCGGTCAGGAGAATGTTATCTTCTACTGTCGAAACATCTGACGGAGGAAGACATTTTTGTTGAATTATGCAAAGACGTGTTTTTGCTTCCACTAGAATGTGAGGTCCTTGTATGATAACACAGCAGCCATAAACCCTTCAGCCGCTCAGGCGAAGCAGGAAAAAAAACAAATCCTCCTCCGGCACCGAAGCCAAAAAAAGCAGCAACTTATTTGACAATGTTCAAGCTGCGCTGGATTAATTATTGTCTCTTGACTGCAGGTACTCTGTGGTCAGTTTGCACGTTGCTCGATCCTTCGGAGGTCTTTAATTCACACTGACATGATTTAACTTTGTTTATTTTTGCACTGGTGTGGATCAGTTACCCACCTGTGTCCTGAGAAACCCAGGCGCTCATCATGTTAGTTTTCCTATCGTCAGGTGAGGTTTACATGTTATCTGTATATTCTAATAAAAAATGAATCACAAACTTTCATGAACCACCTGACAGTCTGATATCAGATTTCTGATGAGAGCTACGATTCATAAAACATCACAGTAGTAGTAGGAGTGACTCTTGTAGTACTTAGATACCAAAACAATCACGTCCAGTCACACTGTCCCTCCTCACTCCAGCATGCTTTAAATGTATAGTTCCTGTACCTGATGATTTTAAGCATCTGTGCACATTAACCGGTTAGAGGTAACGGTTTACTCACCCCCTCCATTCTTGTAGCACAGATAAGGAAATCTCCAAACATTGGCCAGGTCCACCGCGAAGCCAATGACCGACAGGAGAAAGTCTATTTTCTTGCCCCAAGTTTCTCTCTCGTCCTCGGAGTTGCATCCGGGAGGACCCACGCTGGGGTTGGGGATGATGGAGGAGCTGGTGTACTGGACGCCATTCTGGTCCTTCACCAGTATCAGTTCCACCTCTTTTTTCTCCACATTGCACTGTTTGAGCGGGGCCACCGACGAGAGCTTGTGTTCTGGCAGGACTTGGATATTCATCTTCGCAGCCTGCGGTGCGTCCGGAGCCCGCGCTGGCCGGTTCCTCTCACGGCCCCCTGCGGGTTCTGGCGGAGGGGATGTTCTGAACCGGTGCGTTCAGATAAAGATGGCAAGCTCGCTGAAAAACGCGAGTGTCCTCCGCCGAAAGTGGAGCGGACACCTTCGCGTTCATGGGCTGAGAGGAGAGAAGAGGAACAGAGAGTTTTTGGAGAGGTTCGTGCGTAAAGTTCCGAAGTACAATTACGCGCAGCGAAAATACATGTTATAGTTGCCAAAAGGATTAGTTTACATTATTCTAGACAGATGTAATTAATACCAGTGTGCTACAAAAAACATTGTACCAGTGATGCAGAGCAATAACAGGTGACAAGTCAGACATTACAAGCTTGTAATGCGCTTAACAAATAACTAACAGTTATCCAAAAAAAAAACCATATAAGAGATAAAAGGTTATTTCAATGTGTCACCGTCACTAAACAAGTAGAAAACCCCTTGAAAGAAAAGCTGCCCTCCGTACTTGGTAAGTCTAGGGACACCTCTCCATGACCCGATGCTGCTGTTGTCCAGATGCATCTGAAGGGAGACTGCCCATGCTGAGGAAACTATAAGACTCGCCTTCTCCAACAGACACGATATCAAAATTCGAGCTTTTAAACCGGGTTTCTCTCTCTCCTCCACGTGATATTTCATAATTGGTCGCTTTCTCTCCAGTTTGATGTCAACTTAGCATGATCGCTTTTTTTTTTTTTTTTTTTTTTTGGGTCTGAGTTCCCACAAAACTTGCGCATCTGCTCTTGACTTCGCAGCACAGCAATCAGGCAGTGACGTTTACATCCATGCAGAGTGGATACTACACATGATGACATGCCTTTTCTAATAATCATATATGTGGATGATTCTTTTATAAGACACGTTATTTATTTGATCATCTCAAGACGCGTGTGAACGAATAGCAGACATGTTTGTATCACATTTGGATTTTACATTGATCAAGAGGCACTTTACATATATCTTCCCATTAGTATTTGAATATCATATCCAAAACCAAACTTTTTTTAATGTTTTGATTTGGACTTTATCTGTTTCTTCTCTGTACTAAACTGATTGAATTACAGTTTTCTAAGAAGCCGTAAAAGCATTGTGTTCCATGTGTAATTCAATCCTGCATCAGCTTTTGCCAGGGGCAATGATTTCTATTAGATATGGTTGATCAGTTCATCCCATTAAAGTCAATGAATGTCCTCTTTGCTCTTCGGGGCTTGTTTTATAAAATCCTAATAGGGCTGGTTTTGGGCGTTTTGTTTGTTAAGATTGAATAACTGCAGAGATGGTTGGAGCAAAAGGACCAGGTAACAAGAAAAGGATGATATTACCTTGTTTCCTCCAGAATTACTTCTTTTCCTTTGCACTCTGTTTTGTACTCTCAGACACATGTGTACTTTGCGTTAACATCATGACAACATATTATCGGGAGTGCGTTTTAAAAATGGTACTTGCGTGATGTGGCTTGTTCAACCTCAGGGTCAAATTTGAAGGCACAAATGGAAATGTCATTTGTGGGAACTCCTGCAGGAGCAAGTTAAGAGTGGTCGGTACAAAGTGCATGCAGCAACAAATTGGAACTGAACCCATAACCATCATGTGTTAGCTGTAAAAATCAAACTCACCTGTTACCTCAAAACCATCCGAGATCCCTTCTTCTGCAGGGTACGACTCTAGACGTGCTTCTTTCCCCTCTTAAGCATGAGAAGCTAATAGAACAGCCTCAAAGCGGTCGTGTTATGAACACAGTATGGATTTAACCCCAGCAGCCGGTTGGGGTCAAAGCTAAAATCACTTCAATGCACTTATAAAAAGACGTGACAAATACGCACCACTTCTCCTTTATAATCTGTGTTAAGCTACACACCCTGTCAGAAATGTTTGCCGGTCGGCTCTGAGTTTTAGACTTCAGAGCATCATAAGAACATAGCGGTAAAAGAAAATAGCGTATATACATGTTGTTTAACACAACACAACTGACTCGGAATAACACGAGTGAGCATTCACGTTTACAGCGTGTTGATAGTGATGGTGACCTTTGCCTCACAAATGAAAGGTGCATTTTTTTTTTTTTGTTTCTCAACTCCATAGACTTTAAGTACCGTTACCACATAGTAATCAGATCATGGAATTAGCATTGACTGAGGTTTGTTTTGTCCCTCTGCCCGTTAAGGCGTCCTGGTTTGAAGCTCTCCATGCCTCATGAAAGGCCAAGTGACTTTAAGCTTCTCTTTCTCCGAGCTTTGCCGGTTATCTGTAAAGATTTAAGCACCTCAGCAATGTTAAGTCGTATATTCCTTACAAACACTCGGTGAGATAAAATAGCATGTTGGTCGGATGTCTTGTCACGGAGGACGACTTTTCACCACGACCCATCTGGAAGGAGGAACTGTGGTTCACCGTTAAAAAATTCATTGTTCCTCAAAATGTTTTTTAAATCATCAACTGCTTTGTCTGGAATTCTCCTTCACTATATATCAAAGAGGCTTATCTTTGAGGAGGTCACACCCCTTCAACTTCCAAGAGACTGGTGGAAGAGGAACACAATGAGGGGTAAACACAAGTCGAGTTTGAATGGTGGGTAGTAATTAGGGGGCACAAGAAAGGAGGGCTTGACGGCGAAGGACTGGCATGAGAGAGCGCCTGCGGAATAAAATGACAAGTCTCAGAGAAGGATTCCTTTACAGGCTAAAGATTAGGTTCAGACTGAGCTCTCATCTCCCATCATTTCACCTTTTAAATCCTCTGTAATAGTCGTGTGAAAAATATATAGTGTCATAGACACCCTGACGCATTATTTCCTCAATCGATAGGAATGTAGTTCTGATTGCTTCAACATTTCAAACAATTCCACGAGACAAATTGCCTTTTCCAAAAACCTCAACCTGACCCGCAGTCGGTTATTACGCACGAGAAGCTGTTGCCTGTCATCCAAAAAGCCATCTGGACGAGAATCAAACACAGAGATGTAAAACACCCAAAACACTGAGATAGAAAACAAACCTGTTCCGCAGATACCGGTGCAGATACCGCCGGTAGACCACCAATGTTATACAGCGCCCCCCCCAAACCTTGCCCTCACCGGGACCTCCACTGTTTGTACAAACCGTCGCACAGGACACGAGGAACAATCAGGTTATGGAGAGAATAATAGAGAGAGAGAATCAACAAGGTGTCATCTGGTGCGATAAGGAAATGTAACAATGAGGTTTGGAGGAACTCCCTGATGAGCTGAATCAGCGTGCCACGCTCAGGCCTGCAGGAGTCAAGGGTGGTGCAAGGTGCGTGCGTGCGTGCGTGCGTGCGTGCGTGCGTGCGTGCGTGCGTGCGTGCGTGCGTGCGTGCGTGCGTGCGTGCGTGCGTGCGTGCGTGCGTGCGTGCGTGCGTGCGTGCGTGCGTGCGTGCGTGCGTGAGACATTTAAGCTGAAGCATTGATTTAAGGTTCCACGTAAAACGATCAAAATAACAAAATATGTTCAATAAGTTAGACGAACTCAACATTCTTGCTTTTAACTAACTTAAAATAATCAAGCAGAACCTGCTGACAAAATAAATTAAATCAAAGTCAATGTTATGAACTTTGTGTTCACTCTACTTGTGGGGCCGAAATGCTGGACCAAGTTTATATGGTTGACTTATTGGAGGGTCAGGTTAGAATTCTGTTTTTCTATCAGGGTTAGTCATTCAGTTTTCATGGGCAGAGGTTGCAGGAGGGGCCGGGGGCTGCGGCTGGGGGCTGCACCAGGTATTCTGCATGTTGTTGGAACATAAATCTGCTTCCACAGTCAGATTTTGAGGACTCACATCCGTCATGAGGACAGGAAGCAAAACCTCCTTAGGTAAATGATTACACTTTAGGCTGAAGACCTGTTGTAAGTTGTGAGGTTACGTTAAGGTTCAGGTTAGGAAACGTTTCTAGGAAAATCACTGTGAATCAACTAGCATGAAGAACTTCTCTGAGGTTAAGGAACGGTCACGGTTAGATTGTGCAGTTGTCTCTGGTTATGGTGAAGGTTCGTCTCCAGGAAATAAGTACGAGTCCGTGTAATTTTTTCTGAAGTGATGGAAGCTCCGTGTGTGTGTGTGTGTGTGTGTGTGTGTGTGTGTGTGTGTGTGTGTGTGTGTGTGTGTGTGTGTGTGTGTGTGTGTGTGTGTAGAAGTACACCCATCAGAGGTGAATAACTCTGCACACCAAACAGCTGCTCTGTGTGTGAAGAAAACCGAGGCCTCGGTCTTAACAAGTATTGTTAAGAGTTGATACAAAACCAGAAAAACAAGATTAAACACGTCAACCCCGATGACGCTAAAACACTCAGCATGTCCAGCTCGACTAAAGGAAATAAACCTGACATCTGTGGTTTGGATGATTTCCCTCGGGGTGGACATTAAAGGCATTGTTTCAATCATGTCGCCTTATCCATCATTTCCTGCACTTCGGCTCGCACAGAAGCGGCTGCCAGCACAACTCTGTAACCTGCGAGCTGCGGTTGATGAACCCTGTGCTGCATCCTTGTGGAGCTGCATGTCAATGATCTTTATACCGGACAAAGGAAGCTTCACAGGAGTGTGTGTGTATACACACACACACACATACCTGGGTGGGTACACATATCCTTTTGTCCTAAACAGGAAGACCGGAACATAGATTTCTTTTTCCTCTTATACAACGTCTCTGAAAATATATCTCTGCACTTAAGAAATCTTTGTTCACATACAACTTGCTGCATAACCTTGATGATACAATTCATACGTGATCTCTTTTTGTCAAGTAAACGGGTGTCTGGATCTAAAGTTGTGGCCTCGTAACTCAGATAAGACTCGTCCTCGTTTCGCCCGTGAAAGCCGGCTACCTGCTTAAATTGAGGCACAAAGTAGTGTCACATCCATTTAACAGCGAGGCCTGTCTGTTCTAACCTTTCCTTCCAGCCTGGCACAGTCAGCCCCCCCCTCGCCCACCCCCCACCCGTATAAGGCCTGTGTACAGGTTGGGTCCACGAACAGAGGCTGCTCATTCACTCAGGTCCAGAGGAGACCAAATCCGATTACCGGTGCGTATCTCCCACAATCTACTGCGACAGGTTCAACCCGCAGGCAGGGCTGAAATGGATACAACAATATACAACAGCCATGCAGAGGGAGGATGGAGAGGGCTTAGGTGGGGGGGCGGGAGGACTGCAGGAGCTGTGGGTAGGGGAGGAAGTCACACTGTTGTAAGTGGGGCAACAATGTGACTTAATTGATTCCTCGCCGTCTCATCAATTCTGATTAAAATGAAATGAGCCTCTATACGTTCGGAAAGGTTAAAACAAATTGAAGGTGGAAATCACAGATGGTAATCACAGTCTGTCTAACAGCGGGCTTTTAATGAAGCGACCCGGCTCTCCATCAGTCATTTCAGGTCTCTGTCGCCATTCAGACTGCGAAAAAGACGGTTTTGTTAGCGTGTGCGAGCACATTCGACGGACTGCGCTCGGGTAAATTAGGTTAATATGAGCGTCACGGCTTCCGGACAGATTAACCACGTCCATGCAAGGGATGAGCAGGAATAAACCTTCATCATTTGTTAGAAAAATAACCTGATGAAAGGCTGAATGCACTTATTAACACACGATCTCTATTTGGAAACTGATATTGAAGGAGTCATTCACAAGCTGTTTTTATTAGCATGTACAGTTCATTGATCTCCAAGTCCAGAGAATGTTTCCCCAGTGCACAAGTACCGTGTGTGTTCCTGATTTATGGACCACAGACACCAAACGACTGCACACATGTCGACAGATCAACTTATAATAATACAGTTCTTCCCTTCACATATTGCTTTAAGGTTTCGTCTGCTTTGAACACACATGATTGACGTCTTAACGTCTAAGAACCCCTGTTGCATTAACTATAATGATGACTTATCTTCTGCTTTATTGCCTGATGATTAAAATGTGTCATTAAAGCTTCAGTGAGACATGTTAAACGCCTGTTAACGGCTGTCTGTTGACGTTAAAAACATCAATGCACGTCGGGGTTACACATGCGTGAACATCCGGCGAACATGTCACTAATGCAAGCCAGACTTTACCTCCGACTCTTAACTTAAACGACTTAATGGCGATGATGCATGAACGTCTGAAGAGGAAACGGCCTGAAGAGTCAAAAAGGTTGATCAGGGATTCACATGCACGAGGGAAAACACACACATACGCACACACACGCACACGCCACAAGAGAACAGTGATTGGTGACTGCTGGCACCTGGTGGTAGTTGAGAGCAGAGCAGTGGCCTTTTCACATCAAGAACCCTTAAATTGACACAAATTAGACCCAAACTCCCCCGTCTAATAATAATTTTGTTTTAAGATGTGTCATCACTGGAAGTGTAAAAAAAAAACAGTCGCATGATGTGTCATTGTTCTACTTAAAGACTAATTATAGTGACAATAATGTATTCACCTTTTTGCTGGAGCCACGTCAAGACCTACTTCAGGTGTGAGACGGGTTGTTGGTTATTCTTTAAATTTACTTCTCATTATAAACAAATTCTAAATTTAAAAAAAACAAGTTTCCTTGTCGATTGATATAAAAAAAAAACAAGTCAGTTAAATTTGTATTTTTGTTTTAATCAAAAACATTGTAATGCTTCGTGCTAAAATAAATATCAGTGCTGCTGGTTAATGTGACCCCCCCCTCCCTCCCTCCCCCTCTGGAATACGCTGTTGTGAAGAACCACTGTTGCCTTTTTGCTCACAAATTGCCCTATTTTCCAGGAGTAGATTTGCTTTAGTAAACTTAAAGCTGTGCAGACGCTGTGCTGCCTCAGCAACAAAAAATCATCAGTGGAAATGCAAATAGATACACATGCAAAGCAAAACCTCTGGCTAATTATATAGCCGACTTACAAGGTCTGTCCCTGAGTGCGGGTGTAGTGCGCAGCGTGTGCGCTCGGCGAAGACATTGTTTTTAATAGGGAACATCTGTGGGTTCTTAGATCGGATAGATTCTAATAAAGCCGACTGCACGCTAATTATACCGCAACACAGAAGCACAAAGACTCTTTGTTTTGATATTTAAAAAGGTCTTGGTTTGGCAAGCTCATTTACAAAAAAAAAAAACAATCACAAAAGGATGCTATGTTGTTCAAGCAAAAAAGGGAAGATGAGGCGACGGAGAATCCAAACAGGGGAACATTATTACTTGTGCTCTGAAAAAAGTACATCACTGACACTCACATGAGAAACACTGCTGGGGTTAAGACAGTTCGTTAAAACACTGACGACCGCCTTCTTGGTAGGTTTCTTATCTTATACGGAACTTTTCATTTGTTTTCTGGTGAACACGTGACACACAAAACATCTTCAATAAGACTTTTTCTGTACAGTGGCTCATATCTCTATAAGGCACTAAAAATTGATAATAAAAGCACTCTAAAACTGTCTATAAAAAGGCAAGTGCAAGACCTATAGGATATCTCTGCTGTGGTTCATGTCGTGAAGTTTGCTTAATGTCGTTGCCAGGCGTTATCTCCATCACTGAGTGGCGTGTATATACTGCTCGGTCCCTTAGCGCAGCCAAGCGCAGCTCATAGCTGTCCGTTAGTCGTCCTTCTTGTCGGAGGTGCTTTCTTCCTGTTGGTCTCCTGAACCGGTCGGACTGGACAATTCCAGATCTCCAGGCAAGGCCTCCTGGATGGCCTGGTACCTCTGGAGCTCCAGGTAGGTGGTGAAGAGCTTGGCGTACTCCGGGTGGGTCGTGGCGAAGGCTTGAAATTCACCTGGAGAAATGGCAGGTGCACAGAAAGATATGAGGACGAGTTTTTCAGACACAAAGAATTCCTCTGATAATTATTTTGGGGGTAGAATAGGTGTATAGAATCTAAGCTACTTTAGTTTACTATGACAGCAGAATAGCACTATTGAGACGGTCCCTAACTTCAGCTCCAGTCTCCTGCACATGTTCAGACAGGATCAGGATGTGAAAATAACACATGTGGATCCTTCATATTCCAAATTTCACAGCCAACCAGCTGCAGACTCGTATTGAGGAACATTGACGTGTTGAACTTTTGAACCCCAGAAGTTTTTTTTTTGTTTACATCTCGTCACATCTGCGGCGAGAAGACGTCCGGCTGCTTTGGCTACGAGCCGTTTGTGTTCACACATCGTTTCCTTTCGTACTGGAAATAAAACCAAAAGGCTGGATATGAAGAGTACGAGTCCAGTTATGAAGATAAGAGGCCTGTGATTCACTAAAGGTCGAGGCCTTTGTGAGCCCACTCACTGAAAGTGATGAAACCGGAGAAGTCGGCATCGATCTCTTTGAAGAGCTTGGCCATGTTGAGATCTGACACGCCCAAAGCGGAGCGCAGCAGAGCGGTGAATTCCTCTCGGGTGATTTTCTCATCCTGGTCGGTGTCAAACAGCTGCAAGAGAGGAGGGAGACAAAATTTACGGTGTGAAAACGGGTTCGTGGCGTTGAACGCCGAAATTAGGTAACCGAACAAAACAGTTTCAGAAAGAATATGGAAACACCGGAACTGTGCAGAAAAACCACATGCATGCTCTGCACAACAGACACGCATTATTAACTTGACATAATCCAAGCCTCTCTGTTCCACCGCAGCTCGGACCAGCTGTCTGCTGCCATCTCTTATCAACTGCAGGCGCAGCTCTGTGGCTCGGACTGTGACATTTTATTTTATTACAATCTGAGAAACTTGTTTTTAATACCGTGGATGTATGCTGTGGATGTACACGCATAAACACTTGTTGTAGCGTTTCCGGAACATCTGCTTTACTCAGTGCACGACAACTTCAGCTTGTAAAGTGATAAAAGCTGTAAAAAGTGCAGCGATATAAACGCAGCAGGAGAATCACGATGCAGTTGACTTGCACTTTATACAGCATGATGAATACATGCTGTGAGGAATTCAGGCTGTTTAAGGAGGAGACGTGATTCACAATCAGGGTACATTCAAGACACAGCAGGAACCATGTTGAAACATCCCCCTCCTACCTGAAAAGCCATTCGAAGCACCTCTTCCGTGTTCGCCGGTCGACACAAGATGGTCACCCCGATGACGTACTCTCTGAAATCTATCGTGCCATCTCCGTTCTAGACAGGGGAGACAGGTGGTAAAAATACAGGCTGACAACAGCAGATAAATCCGAATGGAAATGTCATATATCACCAGAAAATGATGGGGCATTATTATCTGAGGGGAAGGACTTCATATCTCCTCATTCAACTGGACGTTCGAGGCTACCCATTGTCTGGATCCACTTAAACCTCCGTCAGACAGAGCAGGGTTTAATCCGTTTCCTCTTCCAGGACACTTAATGTTTGTATATATAACACTGAACAGTACGGTGTCCTACTTTATATAATACAACTATATTGTACGATAAGTATCTCTGTTGTTATTAGGTCAAACAGTATTTGATCTACGCGTCTCTCACCCTGTCGAACAGGGCGAACAGCTCCTCCAGGGCCGGGTTGACGGGCAGCTTCAGGAATCTGGCAAACTCCTCGATGGTGATGCGTCCTCCGTTACAGGAGGTCGCCATGGCGGCGAAGCCCTCCAGGTCCTTCCTCACATTGTCCCACTTCAGACTGAGGCAGAGCGGGCAGAGCACACGGAGGAAGTCGGGGTGAGTTTTCGGAAACACGAGGTTACGTCAATACGGAGTCAGGTCACGACCTCTATCCCGTTTCACCGCGGTAGTTAGTCACATGATGTCCATAAGACAGAACTGCTAAGGAGTTACATACGTGAACAAATATATATAAACTACAACCAGTACCCATAACGACAAGCCAAGAGTTTGAGGTTCTTACTTGAGTTTGCGACTAATTTTGGTGAACTCCACCAGGCCGGCTTCCATGGGTAGTGTCAGCTCCCCGGCTGAGATCATCAGACGACAGTCTTCATATGTGTGGTCCGTCACTGGAACCCCCAACGCCCTGAGAACACACAGGATTCACAACAGATAAGAGGAAGGCGGTGACCAGATTCCCTGCATACCCGCGTCGTTCTAATATCTTTCAACTGTGCCGACAATATATTGATTATTATTTTTTAAATCAAATCTGCAGCCTGCAGCAGTAAACACTGGACACTCACTGGGCCATGATGCCTCTCACTCTGCTCGCAAGCAGCGGCGCGCTTTTCTTCTCTTCCTCCGTGGGGACGTGCGGTGGCAGGAACTGAGGAACAGAGCGAGCAGATGTGAAAAGGTCACAAGTGAGGTCAAGTCGAAAGTAAACTCCCAAACCTGAGCAGGGAAATCCAAGAATTCTCTCACACGGAAAAAGAACTTTGGTGGAAAGCCAAAGACCGTATTTATATGAAGAGTACTTTTGTTTGATTTAACTCGAATTCAGAGATAATATTATCTCCAGAACTGTACAGATAATATTAAACAACCTGGTCCGTACTGTCACTGAAGAACACAACAATCTTTTTGAGACAAGTAAAAATATACAGGAGCCAATTTATGAGGTGGGAAGTTACCTCGATCTCCACGGTGGTGTAAAGCTGGCACAGAGTCAGCAGCAGCAGCGTCCTCCTGCACACAATTAGATACGTACAATATATTTATAGAACTGATATATATATAATTCACCCGCAGTAAATGTTTATGTCCTATCACACCGGTTATTGTCCCAGTAGAGAAACAGCAGCCGTCACCAAACATGCAGTCAGTGTATGGAATAGATAAGCAAACTTTTCTACAACCGTGGAAAAAACATACTCACGAGCTGAAACCTTGCCAAGTCCACGTCACCGTATCCTTGAGAGGAGGAAGATACGAAGGCATGAATCTCACATAGAGACTAAAACATTCACCCTAGGATGGGGCGGTGTGCACATCACGTTTTAGGGATCGTTATCAAATTCATAGGAAGTATAATAAAGAAGAATAAAATAGCTTGCTGCCTTTCGCTTGGGTGTAACTAAACAAACAGCGGAAGTATTTAAGTGTTTCATCACAGCAGGATGTACTCCATCTTCATTTATTACTGCGTCAATATAAAACACACATCACTCACTAGCTTGTTGGGATATCTCAGAATCACCGGCTGCACAGGGACTCCTGGGATGAAGGCGCCTACGGTGGAAGAAGGTGGGAACAGACGTTTAAGAACCTCTGAGAAGTGAATAAAAGCTGAGTAGTTGTACGATGTCACTGCTGTAATATCTGTGTTCCTTGTTAGCTGACGACCGTCCATAAAACACGTCACACAATTAATTATTTTAGGTTAATATCTTACCCTGTTTGAACGTGATAAGACAGGAGCGGTTCGTGCATGTGCCCTCTGGAAATATCAAAACCTAAAAGGATAAAAAAAAAAGAAGAAGGAAATAACATTTTTATAACGCTTAATCAGCTCGGAAATAGATGAAGTAACTTTGTGAACTAATGATGATGTAATCGTCTGTGTTTTGTCAATCCCGGCGGTTAATAAACCAACATAAGGAAGTGATGAAACCGAACCGGTTGCAACTGCATCCTTTACCAACAAACTACGGTCATTTGTTCTCGGAACTGCATCCTTTAACGCATCCTTTACGACACGTATTTGGTACTTGACAGACCTGTGGCCAGTGGCCTCCGGACTTGGCTCTGCTGTCAATCTCTTGGATCGTGTTCTTCCGCGAGTCCGGGTCCTTTCTGGACACGAGTACCGGCTGGAGACAGCGGATGAACCCTGCAGGGAGGAGAGACGACGACATGAACGGGAATATTCAGTGCTACAATAAGGCTTTATTATATTTCCTGCAGTATATCTGATTGTATCGTTATTAAGCAGCGGCGTAACTAGTAATAACTGGATCCATCTACTGCACACACCTTACTGCAAACATGTCTGAACAGTTAACGATTATAGAGGGTGTGAAATTGTGCAGTGAGATAAGGATAAAAGATCCACAGCGATCCACATGCACACACACACACACACACACACTGCCCTGTATTAAGTCAAAAGAGGAAGAAGAAAGCGTCTCACTGCCGAAGATGGGCGTAGCCAGGTTCTCGACGCGGGACACGGTGGACGGCAGGCCCGCGACGATGCACACGATGCCGTCATAAAAGGTGGAGTGGGGGGCCACGGCCAGGATGGGGGCCTCGCTGCTGCCCACCTGTTTGCCCTTGACCACCACTCTGAAGCCCATGCAGAAGTAGTAAGCCCTGCCCAGGGCAGCCATCACGCTCTGACACATGACCCTGGGAAGGAGCAGAAGGTGATTAGATTCATGGCGTTTTGTTAATGTCAAACATGATGCTGATACTTTAAGAGCCGGGAGGCCAATGGACGATGTATGAAGCTGATATGAAGCTTTATATTCTTTTGTTTATGCATCTAATAACATGCATCAAGTGTAATGAATCACCGGGTCTATTACGGGACATCAGAGTTTCCCTTTCCGTCTTTTTTTTAATGTTAACACTTATAAGAGTTGCAAAATCTTTAACTTCTCCTAACCTTAAGAATTCAAACAAGTTTACTTCCACCACTAACTTCCTCATTGTTAAACGGAACACTATGACAAATGGAAAAGGAGGAACTTCTACAATGTTTGTCCCGCTTACAGAAACCTACGTCCACTTTGTGGGGGCAGGAGGTTTTATTGCAGCTGTGGGGGTTTGAAAGCTTCCCAGAAATAAACAAACATCCTGATGGAGTATGAACAGAGCTCAAATGATGCCATTGAAATATGCAAAACGAATAGAGACACACAGGCTGTTTGTATTTATATAGCTGCACATTGTAACTCTACAACTCTAAATACCAAAGAACTTGTTTTTCACCACCTGTCTAATTTATGTCTGAAATATCTGGCCTGACTAGTTTGGTCCATCACACCCTGAGAAGCAGCTGAAAGTGGTTGTAAAGATCTGCAGGTCTTTTCCTATTACGCTGATTCATCGTTACAGTGGTCGTCATTCAAAGTGTTTCTTAAGCAACCTTGACAGAACTTGTGTAAGACACAAAGATAAGCGGTCTCCCGTCACCATATTTGGTCATAACCTTATAAAAACTCGGTGTTCTTCGCTGCAGAGCTGCGAACTGTGTTACTTCCTGCTCAAGAGAAGATTTGTTGCAAATGCTGCACAGCCCTTTTTATCAGGCCCTGCAGATAAGACGTTCTCTGTTTGCTTTTTGTCTGGGAACAGAGCTGAAGTCATGTTTGTGCTGCAGGTACGACTTAAAGAAGCTTCATTCTGCAGAAAAGCAAGCAGCTGCAGATTCTTCAAGTCTTATCAGGAAAGCCCAACGTGTCTCCTCACGAAAGCTTCATTGATATATATTGATACATGCTGTTGCTCACAGGCACAAGTGGGTGCACTCGGTATGAGACCAAGGGGGGGAGAAAGCGTTGGTAATTTGACGTAAGGGGATAAGACTATTATGATCCCGAGGCTTGTCTGAACAGTAGCTTTGCAAACTTAAGGTATTACACATCACACTGCTATGATAGAAGACACGTCAACCTGGGCTACTCTGCACTGTAACCAGGTTTTAATGCATGTTTTGTTCCATGCATGTAAACAGAATCAATGTGATGAATGCAGGGCAGAATAAGTTCAATGCCATTTTTTCTCTAATGGCAATTCAAGCCAGTCTGTACATGGTTTGTTTATCCCATTTACCGTCTCCATCCTGTCATTGGTTCCACAGCTCCTTTCAGGGGATGCTTGAAGGTTATTATGACAGCCACCGGCCATGTCACCATGAGAACCAGGGACAGGAGGATGGCACGAAGAGGAACCAGGAAGATTCCCAGGAGGACACACTGCAAAGAGGGGTAAACACACACGTTAGAAACCTGGGCCTTGTGCTGCGGGGAAGCTACACCCTGTTTACATTCCACAGAAAAATATGCACGGGGTTTGGAAATCCAGATCACTGGGCAGCTCTCTGCAGAACACAGCGGCTCTCATTGTTCGCGCTGCGTTGTGCGGGCGCTTTGCAAGCCGATTGTGGCTGCACAAGATTAGAGGCCCTGCACGGCCGCAGTGTGTGTGTGTGTGTGTGTGTGTGTGTGTAATCTCACACATCAGACGAAACAACGTGGGACAAAAGCGATTCGTGAATAGCTTTTCCCCACACATATGCATTGATTTTTTCAGCCGCCATACTCACTTTGAGGACATCAGCTCTGGTTAGTTTGGTGTCTTGGATGAACGGGTTGATGACCGCAGGCAGGAGCAGCGACTGCTGCCGGGGCAGGGCGAACACTCGCTGCGGCGGCATCGCGGTCCCGAGGAGCGGCGAAACAGGCGATCACTGCGAGTCAGAGCAGCCTTATGTTGGCATGTCACTTCCTCATCGGAGGCCTCGGTGTTTTCATTTCTCCATATTGGACGATCGGACGTGAAAAAGCGTTCAAAACAGAGCAGACACGGAGGCACCGGGGTGACTCGCTCCGCAGGCTCCGCCTCCAACGTGGCTGCGAGGGGTCGCGTCCGTCAGGATCCGCGTTCCTTTTATTTTTTTGGAGGATTACTGCCGATTTTCTTTCTCATATTTTTACGTCCATAAATGAACATGCATGTCAAAAATAATGCTATTATTCATTTTTTTGTAATGGATCTTCAGATGGAAGTGAAACAAAAACATGCTGCAGCCAGTGATAATGAAAACATCAGTGATGAGAAACAAGAATTTGTACAAATGTGCACTTCATATTGGTGCATAGGTACAAGAGGTATACACTACACAAATATAAGTGCACATAGGATGCATATTAATAATATTTGTTTGCAGACTCTCATAAATGTCCACAAGATGGCGCAAACTCACTAAACAAATCAACACGTCTCTCTTTAACTTGGAGCTGCATGCAGCCCTCAAATTCTGTTTTTGCACATTTACTCCTCTTCATTTATTTTGCAACATTACTGCATATGAAATATGTAACGTATTTGCATGATGTTGGATATACTGTACCCTGCAATGCTGTACAAGAAAAAAATACTGTTCACATATCAGCCATAAATGATATATTTATATAAATTATATGCAACATCCTCAGGGATCGGCATCATTACCTGCATTATCAGCACTCTTAGTTTTAACAATGCTTCAGAGGTATTTGAATAATATTCTGAGTACATGGCTTTGCCTTTGAAGAAGGAAGATACAATTATTATTGTGGTATTGCTATTTATACTGAAGTAAAGGGTCTGAATACTTTGCTTTTTATCAGGTTGGATCATCGTTCCCAGGTAAATCTAAAGTCTTCACACTCATGTCAGGACTGGCAATTCCTAAATCAGTTCCTGAATCAAGACCAGCAAGTCTCAAGTCTGTAACTCTTGGTTTTCATATCTAAACAAGTCCTACTGCACTCTTTATAGATGTAGTTTTAAAACCAAACAGGGTAATGGATGAGGAGAAGATCCAGTCTTTCCAGTCATAAAGCTCAGAGTCAATGGTGTTCTAGTCAAAGTCAACTTGCAAGCCCTTTATGAGTCAGTCGAGTCTGAACCCATTTGTGACCAGTCATGTGACTCACCTCTGCTTCTCTTTTTTCCATCATTGATCCGGTTTACATTGACCATCTTTATTGACGACAGTAACAAAGTGCACAAGCATCAAAAACAACACAAAACAAATCATCAAATCCCGCGAAAGAGAAGAAAATATATATATATGTATAAAAAAAAAAAAAAGATTAAACAATACTACCGTGGTACTCTTGTCGTGACTCCGTCACACAGCAAACCTATACAGCCTCGAGAGGCAACCCGTGCCTTCAAATCTTTCTGTACTACAAGTCAAATGAAATGCTAAATCGGAGTTGCCAAAACAATACGTTGGTCTCCATATTGTGCAGTTCCCGTATATAAAAAGTGCTAACCAAATGGAGAATAATGTGTGCCTACAAATCCTACTCTCTGACACCCGGAGGATGTTAAGTAGTCCAATCAGACATCGTTATACAGTATAAAAAAAAAAAAAGGGTGACAAATTAAAGGAAAAAATGTGAATGTAGAAAAAGACAGACAATGCAACCATTCATAGGGCGCTAGAGGTCTTTAAATGTTTAAAAAATATGCGAATCCTATGTTATGGCCTTCGTCATCGCTCTCCTCCGCCATCTTCAAAACCTTTTGGAGGAATGTTGTTGTTGCATCCTTCTAGTAGTGTTACTTTACTCTGTCTACAATGTCTACGTTACTAAGACATTAATGCTGTTGTTTTTCCTTTAAGCTGTCACCAGTTTATATATATATATACATACATATATATATATATATAAAGGACTATATGCAAATCGAGCACCATTTTCGGTCACATTGTGCAAATTCATTTTTGTCAAATGTATTGCACAACTACAAGACAATTACTGAATTCAAACTGATACATTTCTACAACTGCATTGGTACACTGGACATGGAAGTCGTTCTAAGCCAACATGAACTCCTCATATTGTTAAAAAAAAACCAAATGAAGCACAGAACGGCGATATCTCACAGCACATTACAGCACAGCGTTCCATGCAGTGTGGACATACCTGATGTCTGAGTTTAAAAAACAACAACTATAAGACATTTAAAAAAAAAAAATAAGGGGTGGGGGGGTATGTATTGTAAAAATTTTGCATGGCGAAACAAGTAAAACATCACAAAGTAATAAAGCAAATATCCAGTTGCCTATGTTCAGCCTGTGCAGAAGGTCCCCTACTAAGCTGGAAGCTGGTTATACAGGCTGAAAGGGACAATGCCTCCCACGGATGCATGCAGAGTTGCCAACATACAACACTGGGAAATGCTGGCGACCTCTATTTGTGTGTGATATTGTGGCAAATGTCCTCACGAGGCCGGACGTTGTCTCGGGGGTTTAGCCAGTTAGCGAGGCACGTTGGAGACGCTCAGCAACCGAGCCAGTCCTTTGTGATTTCGCCCAGCTTGACGATCTTCAAGCTGCTGTCCTCCAGTTTGAAGTAGTGGTTGCCCTTGAAGAAGTAACTGTATTCTGGAAGAAAGACAGAGTACTGCATTTCAGATACTACTCACAGGAATACTGTAAAATGCATGTTGCACAGCGTGAAAGCAAAAACGTTTGCTACCATGCAAAAATGGTGAAATCAGTTAAATCACGCGACAGTCGGTTAAAATAATCAGCTTCCAGCTGCAGCCGGGGCTGAGCCTCTCGTTCTGAGTTATGCTAATCAGAAATCAAACAGAAGCTCTTCTGTGGAGGTGCACAGACTTGCTTTATATAAATATATTTGTTTACAGTGTGAGGGGGGGGGGAGCTACGCCATGCTTACAGTGCTGTGTATGTTAAGAGGGCAGTAATGGAAAAGTCCCTGGTTGCTTGCCAGACAAAAAAACAAAATCGTCATACCACTTCTTCCGAGCAAAGCTAAGATTGGGTGTTATTCATGCACAGCAAGTGAAAACACTCGGAAACAGATAACAACTGCTCTGACTCTCTTCTATCAACACCAAACCACAGATCACTCCCCAAAATCTGTTGAACGACTCCCTTTGGCCTGATTTACTTCCTGAATTTGGAGGTTAGTCAGTTCCTCTCAGTAGTTCATGTCTGGCTAGTTGGAATCCTGGCTGCTCGCCGGGTTCTGGTGCATGAGGAGCTTTATTGACAGAGGCGCAGTGCCAGGCTTTGCAGAAAGAGCTGACTGGTTTCGCCTGCTAACTAGAGGGAATGCCAGTCTGTCGACCCGTAACTAATGTATGAGCGATGCTATAATCAAAGCACCATGGCCTTTTCTCCACATGCTTTCTGCTGTTCTGTATCTCTTATATGATTTACAACCAGTACAGGGACCATTGTTGGTTTCTTTCTAAGTGACTGGTGCAAAATAAAGCTGCAATAGGTGTGTTAGTAATGTTAAATCTGCACGGCTTGCTGCCGAATTCCTTCACATACTATGTATTATAATTTCATGTACACATAGTATTATAAATATATATTAAAAAAGTTATTAAAAAGTTACCAATTCCATTGAGACTGAAGGCGGACTCGATGCCATCTGGGATGCCATTCCAGGAATCAGCGATCAGCTTGGGGAAATCGGGGTCCATCTTCTTCGTGACTTCATCGTATCTGTACACACAGAGGAGCCACATTGCATTTGTGCAATTCTTTAAACCATTACAATGCATGCACCAGTCATATTATTGCACGGAAAAAGCCCAGTGTGCTGTGCAAAGATCGACAGCTCTATTGTGCTTTGCAGCTCACCTCCAGAACTTGTCTCCAGAAAAGAGGTAAGTCTTCTTGTTCTTTCTGAAGTTGAAGGCGGCGTCGACGTGCTGCAGGTCGGACGGGAGGCCGAGGTTGTGCAGCCTCTTGGGGTAGCCACTCTGCAGCTCGTCTGCCTTGTAGACCCACATCTCGTTGCCTAGGAGTCAATACAAAAGTAGAGCTATGGCCAAAATATCACTTGGAGCATCTGTTTTATTCATAGAATGACTACAATGCATGTCATCGCTGTGAGACCCTCAGCTCTGATGAGACTGTCCTCAAAGCAGAGATGTAAATCTGCTCAATATTCAGGAAAAGGGTGTTATATAAGTCAAATACAAAGAATGTATTATAAACCACTAATAGGTATTGTGGTAGAGTATCCCGGCACACGCCACACAAGAGCGCTCTGCCAACATTCCTGCTTCGCCAAATGTTCCAGTCAGTAAAACCGGCTGACTGTTAGAGGAAACGCATCCAAGTGGTAAAATAGTGAGGACGTCTCCTCATTACATAGTGGAACAGTTTCTCTGATCACCGCAGGGAGGCCGGGACGGTACGAGCAGGGCAGACAGTTCATATGACATAAGCAGGGTCAAAATCACAAGTTTTATTGTTTTTCTTCAGCATACCTGCGAAGAAGACTGTTTTCTCCTCCGCTGGGTTTTCATAGGCGGCGTCGATCTTGGCAGGCACGTCTGGCCAGTAGGTGGCCACCAGCATCGGTCCGTTGGGCTTGCTTCTGAAGTTGACTGACCTGAACAGGAACCTGGCAGACAGAGAGAGAGGGGAGTGAGGTAGATGAGCTGAGGATGAAATGAGAGTGAAAGGGGGCCAGGGGGGTTTGATGAAGAGGTGGGGTATATGTGTGTGTGTGTGCAAGTGCTTCACCGGCCGAGTCAGCCACAATGGCCTAATTCATGAGCATCTGGTTCTCCTTAAGGCTAAGGCTGCCGACGCCAGTGGAACAAGACCCATCTTGCCCGGATTTCAAATATACAGCTGCACAACAACGGCAGCTTCCCAAACACTTTTCCACTGACCTATTTTTTAAAAAGGAACAAAGATCTGCCAATTGCAAAGATGAGACGATAATGTCAGATGAAAACGCCAGTAAAACCTTCCTTGTATAACACTTGATTATATTTGCTGAGACTTCACGACATGCTTCAAGCAGGGGGGGGATTAAGTTATCTTTCGTATGCATTTAAATAATAGAACTTTAAAAGAGAAATGTTGCAGCCACGATGGATTCTATATCTTCACTGTAAGTTTAAGCTCACAAACAGCCGCCACACTCATGCACACTGAGTTTAGCTCTCATGCTAACGACTGCTTCTTATCTGAATAACAAATCATTCATGCACTTCAACCTGCATGTGGCCCCCTAACTTTCCCAGTCTGCAGGCTGGGAAGCTAACTAGCCGCTTAGCTGCAGCACATTAAACAGCGATCAGCGTGTACTGATGTCACTTAGGACACCATCAGATGCTGGTGTTGGTCTTCAAATCCCCGTTAACAACACACTGTCCGCCCGAGCTGCCTAATCTGACCTTTAAGAGGACTTATTATGCTTTTCCACATAATCTGATTTATGCAGTTTATAATGTTACAATGTCAGACGCTCATTTATTTCTACTTCTGTGTCAGGGTGACATCAGCTCGTCACATTTCTTTCTCAATCGACTTCTGGAAGCTGTTGAACCGATGAAAGTGAGCTTTTAGGGAGGGGGGACGGGGGCTTGTTTCTGACAGATGAACTGAGGTGCTGCATAAAGGGGCCAGTATGAGGTAGAGTTTAAACAGTCATGCACGGCTATCATGCACGGCTCCTCTTGTGGACTCACGTCTGTATATGTAACCTCCCTCCAACCAAGCTAAGGAAAGATTCAGCATTCCCAATATATTTCCCCAAATATCCCCCCTTGTTACATTAAATGTAATTGTTGACATTATTTTCTGGTCATTAAGTGAGATGACAGTCGTAATGCCATCAGCCGCTCCATGAAACAGACGTTATAATTGTTTCCTTTGAAGCCTCCAGACAGCCTCCCTCATTTCTCTCTGCTGAGCTCTGGAAGCACTAAAAGTATTACTCATTGCGTCGTGTCATGAATAAGTCCACAATCATAAATATGCTGAGGCAGGAGAGAAAAGGGAGTTTACTTCACTTTTAAAAAACAAGAGTATGAGACATCTGCAGCTTACGAAGCTGACGTGGCCTCCAGGTCACCGATGGAGGTCAGACCACCGACTAACACCCAGACTGACACTTAACCTCAACTCAACTGTACTCTCACTCTGATACCTGAGAATGTTTCGTCTCGCCTTGTAATCAGTCTCACGGTAAACAGTATTTAAAGCTTATGGATGGTTTCATCACACAAAGCAGGTTGAGAAGGTTTAAATATACAATATGTTGCTTTAAACTGTCTCAGCTGCAGCTGCCGTCTGTCTCAGATAGAAGATAATAACATCTAAAAATCAGAGCTACCAGTTCCTCCAGTAGCCCCCATGTATGGTACATTATCATCCGAATGCTCGGACAGCGAAAGCGTTGTCAATCATCATCATCGGTTTAATACAAATATCATCGATTTAGAGGATAATCGGGAACATCCCCTCTGTCTGTTCAGTTTCAAGTAATTACTCAGAGTCTTAAGAGTCTTCGAGCATTATGAGTCACAGAGAATCAAGTTACAGCAGAGCTTGAAACAACGGTTCAACATTTCTCATGTGTTCCAAAGAGCACTCTGGGAGTTTCTGGGCTGCACCGCCGATCACGGCGAGAGGAAGAACGCGGTTTTGTAAAGACTCGGCATTAAAAGCCGCTGCGCTTTTATTGTGGCGGTCCGCCGGCATGTTTGCTTTGGACACGTCTTAAAAACCGAACAACAACGACATCTAGTTCCTTCTCTACCACATTATTGTTTCGGCTCCTGGAAACGTGTCAGCAACAAAAACTGAGCTGCTGAGATGCACAACTTCACCTTCCTGCAGGAAAACACACTCCGACTCTCAGAGGACCGTCGAACGAAAACCGCAGCACATCATGAAAGATCTCTTCTACGTGGGGTCAGCCAGTAGACACACAGCGAGGCTCGCGAGACTCACTGGCGCCTGCGGAGGAGTGTAGACGGGGTTTACGACTAATAACTACTTGCTTGTTACTGCGGGAGTGTAGCTTGTTTACGCCATCGTCACAACTGGGTACGAGCATGTAAACCGCCGTCCTCAAGTGGTTGGAAGACTCCAATATAAACAAAAAAACAAAAACAGGAAACCTCATGTCAAATCAGTTCATTGTTTATGGGGGGGGAATATGAAATCCAACTCCTGCAGGCTGTTTTTCCCTTGCACAAGTCATAACGAGGATTATAGCTTGTTTGCACCTGCGTCAAAGGCCGGAAGAATGCGGGAGTCCAACATGGACATCACACCACATTTAGAGCTTAGCAAAGAGATGAATAGATGGTGCTGCATGTATACACTCGCTGAGATCTAAACAAAGTCCTAATCCCGTTAGATTACCTGTCCTTGAAGAAGAAGGTCTCTCCTCTGATTTGTGCTACAGCGTCAAAGATAATGGGCTCTTTGCAGAGGTCCATGGGAGTGACGGGTCCCTGGGTCGGAGACAGAGGATTGTCTGTCGAAGCACCTGTTAGGGAGCAAATGCATATTAATAGTGCATTAACGTTAAACCCGCACACTTTCCCAGTGGGACAAACGTATCTCTTCTCACCATAGAGCTCCTGGATGCCTGAGATATCGTCGTGAGAGAGTCTGAAGTCTTTGGTGAAGGTGTAGATGGGGGCCATCAGCGCCCCGGGGTCTTTAGAGTGCTCCAAGCCGAGGGCATGACCGAACTCGTGGGCTGCCACCAGGAACAAGCTGTAGCCTGGAATCATGCAACGCAATAAACTCACTCGAGCCAAGGAGATACGTCACATGTCGCTCTAATAACAGAAAAACATGTTTCTCAGGAGTACCAGATGTTGTGTAATCTGACCTGACCTAGTAATCCTGCTTGTTCTGAAGGTACTTGGAAGTTCTGGTAACAACATGACTAACACATCTTCTTTGTTTCCCCAAACCACGTTCTCTTTGTCATCTTCATACCTTGGTCAGGACAGAAACCCCACTTGCGGTCATCGTCGTAACTCTTGGTGGTGGCGCACCACATCTTGCCGTCACTGCGTCCAGCTGAGGTGCAGGTATCGTAGGTGTCTCCCAGGAAGGTGAAGGGGAAGGCGCAGGGGCTTCCTTCTCCGTTCCCACCGACCGTCGACATGGCTGAGGGAGAGCAAACGACACGTGAAGAACTGCGAGAGTGAAAGTGTGCAGTTCACCTCACGGTCAAATCAGTCAGGTGCCAAAAAAGATTTAACGAGTTCCACTTGGCTTGTGTTGTGTTGTGAAACGAGTGCAGGCGATGTTAAAAACGGCATCATGACATCAATAACGATTCCGCCAAGAAGCACCTGCCCAAATTGATTTTCTTTCAAATTTGCAAGACGGTTTTCTTTGCTGTTTTTTTTTTTCCCACTCAAAACATCTTCGTCAATACAAGCTGTCACGCCAGTCTGAACATCAGATCCAAGCAATTCCAACCAGATGGAAACCCTAGCGGTCATTCCTGTCCGTCTATCTCGCTGTTTCTCTCCCTCTCTCTCTCTTTTTTTTTTACGCCACCTCAACACCTCGCAACAATCCCACTGACAGAATGGAAAGTAAGTCCTGCCAACGCACAGTAAAATACTTTCACAGCCACTCGGCAGACCGCGCACACGACTCCTGTAGAGACTACACACTGCACACACTGCACAAGCATTACCCTGATCCTGATTCGAGTTTGTGGCCTGTTATGTGCACAGCACAGGCAGATAAAAGACGACACCACCTACCAGTTTCAGGGCAAAAGCCGAAGGATGTGTCGGCATCGTAGTCCTCGGTAGTGGCACACCAGCGATAGCCGTCGTCTCTGCCCTCAGTGGTGCACTCATTGTACTTCTCCCCCTGGAAGGTGAAGGGGAATTTACACGGAGCTCCATCACCGTTTCCACCCAGGGTAAAGAGCACTGGGAACAAAAAAAACAAATCATAATCAATAGAAACTCTCGTACATTTGTGCATTTTAATTTGGAAAAACGAAGCTCAGATTCCTACATGATAATTGCAAACAACTCCGGGAGACGCTTGAGTGATGATGCGTTTGTGTTCAGACAAACGAGAACTTTTCATGCGAAAGCACCACCCAACGTGGCTCCACTCGTGTTCGCATCATATAAAACAACCAGGTACATGTGTACTTTGGCAGTCGGTTACGATAGACGTGATCGCGTTAGTGCGAGGGACAGCAGCGTATCAAAGACAAACAAGATGTTCGACAAAGCCCCGCGTTCTGAAAAAAAAAGTGGGGCAGCAACTTGGAAAAAGAAATATTCCATAATCCACTCCAAACACTTTCCTGGCATCCTGTGCAACCTACTTTCTATTCTGTCCAAAAGCAGCAAAACAGATTTGAATATAGAAATAATACGATATGAGTGTGGATACAAAAACAAATTGGGGTTTAATACGTGGAAATACTGCGTCTTTCTGTGGTGCAGGAGGATGCAAGTAGAGGAAACGACGCCAATGCTGCTAAGTAGGGCGACAACACAAGATATCTTTGTTGTGCAATGTCTTTTATTGTTGGGTCGGAGAGACGAAGAGGTGAACTCACACTCGTGGGGGCAGAAGCCGTATTTGTTGTCCTCGTCAAAGTTGTACGTGGTGGAGCACCACAGGAAGCCGTCGTCGCGTCCTTGAGATGTGCAGCTGTTGTACTCGGTGCCCATGAACAGGAAGGGGAATTTACAGAACTCTCCATCGGCGTTGCCAAACTTCACCTTCACCACTGTTGAAAAGATTATGGATTGTTTTATATATTTATATTCATTTTGTGAGATGCTTTGCACACCATGAGACAGGAGATAACAGGTTCATGGATCGCTTCTGTAAAAAAAAAAAAGATAAATTCAGACGAGAGGACGGGAGAGAAAAAACTGGGAAGCACATAAACCTATCTGGGTCAATATGTGCAGATACAAAGTGTGCAACCGAGATTTCTTTTCTATTCCTCTTCCAGATGGCTGAGGTTTCTTCATGCCGAGCGAGCGCCAGAAAGTTCAAACAAAAGTTAAGACAATCAAAACAAAAGTATTTGAAAGTCAAGTCGGTGCGCAGTTAACATCATCACAGCCCTGAACTATCATACTGATGGTCCTACTTGAATGCATACCGTGTTTTTAAATGCATATTTGATAGTGTAAAAAAATATCCTCTGCAACTTGCTGCAGAAATTACAAACAAATTTAAATGAGAAAAAAAATTGATGAAAAATACTTTGAATCTGTGTAATTGTATTGCTGCTGTACCTTGGCCGTCTCCCAACGTCCACTGCTCGTCATCGTCGAAGTGGGAGTCTCCCCCAATTCCTGGTCCCGGGGCGAAGGCGTGAGCCAGGAGGCCATCCTTGCCGTCAAAGGGGTAACCATCTCCATGTTCTGTTGAAGGCACATTGAGGCACATTGGAGTTTAAATCACCTTTTCTGTGCCTCATTAAAGGGATAATTTGAAAACGTTAGTGTCCTGCAGTACCACTTTATTACTCAAGAGGTGATAATGAGTCACTGTCAGAGCCGCAGGTTCAGCTGCTTGTATCAGCTATCTCATTCTTTCAGTCACTACCGGAAGTTCGTGGCTGTGGCGTAAACTTTGAGTTTCACTCGTGCTAAGTATGTTAGCACCCCAATCTTTTGGTGATATGCTGCCCCCTATTGATTTTGAGTATGAAGTGCTAGCATGCTCAGATTCCCTAAAATGTTTTCCTATAAGGCAAGGGTTAGGGTTTCCAAATCTTAAGACTTGAAATCAGGAATCAAACAGACGACCCGCGGCAGTGACACGTCATCTCATCATTCTGATTAAACAAATGCAAATTTTAAAAACGTATTTCAGTTGCGGCCGTGTATCGTCTTCACGTGGCGTACCATTACGGCCGAAGTTAATCATGATGTCAGCCTCTCCGTCCATGATGCGTTCGAACTTGAGCGGGGTGACGTCACTCCAGACTTTGAAGGCCCTGAAGAAAGCATCGTTTATGACCTCCTCATCCAGATCGGGAGTGTAGCCCAGGATTCTGCAGAGTGGACAGAAAAACAATTTAACACGAAGCAGGAAAAACAAACAAAGCAATCTGGATCTGATTTGTGTTTTCCGAAAGGCATTTCGGTCTCCTTTTCTCCTCTTGAAGCGAAGGACGATATGAATCATCTGGCAGACAAACGCTTCCTGAAACATCAGCCACAGGCCTCGTCCTACCACAGAGTCCTTCTCCGAAACTCTCAGCCTTCCTAGTTGTTATTGTCTTTCGCTTGCTGTCTGTCCCGTGATGTCCTGACATGCACGGGGCAGACTGGAACGGCCAACGCACACAAAAAAAACAGCTGTTATGAATAAAAACGCGTTGCTGTAAAACCTCAAAGAGAAGAAAAACAAAAGACCTGACGCACACTGTGTAGGAATGCTGGTGTAGCAAGATGCAAGCTCTCACTTATATGTGCATGGGGGTGGGGCTGACTGGATGTTGGAAGGGGGGGGGGGTCAAACAGGGCCAAGTTGGGGTCCATCTCGCAAGCTTTAATTTGTAGTTGTGCACCCTC
>CAAKHC010014742.1:6251-18854 GCA_901007825.1 Macroramphosus scolopax | reverse complement strand
CAGGGTGTTGTTGTTTGAATGATGAGTTGAGTTGCAGGAATGTGTATCAGCGCCCTCTAGTGGCTGATATATGTCTTGCACCTCTGTCTGCACTCAGGCCCCTTGGAGTCCTCTTCACTGACTTGTGATCCATGGCATAGATTTAGGATTAAAGCCTCGCTCCCTTTGACATCTCTTTGTTTCCGCTCTCACACCGGATTACTCTGAACACCATATGAGAGCGGACTCTTTAATAGAGAAAGCTGAAGGACTTTTTCTGCAAACAGATCTGACAGATGGATAGCTTGCAAACAGGATTTTGGGGTATATCTTGCAAAGCAATTTCCCTTCCCTTTAGCTAGAGTACAGTTAATTTTTCATAGCCGGGGCTGCTGCATGGAGGTTGCAGAGTGAATTTAACATCCATTTGCCAACAATATCCAGGGCCTGTCACTTTGGAGCAGGAGCTTTATTTCATGCACTGATACATGCTGCCATCTCCTCTAACTGACACACTCGCAGTGATCTCTCGCAGAGCCGGGGAAAAAACAGAATGGCTACCTATTAAATGTACATGGGCCTGCCTCTCCGAATAGAAAACGCTGAGATGTGAAGAGTTGAGCCACAGCAACAGTAATTGAATGCCTTTGTGCATATGAATGCAATTTTGCAGACAAAACTGGCATAAAGAGATTGAGATGATAAGGTTTGATTTGCATGTAAATTGTTTTCTTTTCTTTTCTTCAGCCTCTGTAGAAAAGCTTTACGCCTCCTCTAGATTGAAGCATCCACAATGTGTGTGTGTGTGTGTGCGTGTTTTGATGAAATGTTTTTTTTTTTGTATCTTGTTGCTGTTGATTGCAAGTGCGCATCACCCGTTTGTATTTGTTTGCCGCTCAGACAGCTGATTTTAAACACACTGAAGATTTTACGGGCATGCTTTACACCAGAAGAGCTGATTTGTACTTTAACATTTACACCAGAACAAATAAACAATAAAAGTCTCCTTCATTATGGACCATTTTGGGATGAATACTTGTACATCTCCTGCAAATCAAGTCGATGCGACGCTGCAATATGCTCGCTCTGGTCACACAGCACACAGACTCATGTCATTAATTATGAGGATGAGTGGCTTCCTCCAGTATGCCAAGCATGGCCTGCACTTGTGACTGCGAATGGGACATTCTGGACATGAAGGGAAAGTCGTGTCATGGCTCTCCAGCTGGCTCTGGATCTCCAGGCCCAGCGATTGACCCCAGTCCAGCTGAACAGACCGAAAGGCCTGGATGTCACCCTCTTCCCTCGCCATGGTGTTCTGGCTCTTGAAAGGACCCTCACAGATTCTCTGATGGGCCATCAAACCAAACTGTCTATACGGTTGGCGAGCGAGGTCGTGAATGACAAATATCACCGCCCCACTGCTACTTCATGCACTCTGAGTATTGAGTGCGGTTTGGTCTGGACTTGAATGCATAGTTAGCCCGGGCGTGCAGTTAATACTGACACTGAGTGGTTTAGAATCAGTCTATCGGCATTGTTTGTTTATGTGTTTGCAGGAGTAATTAAGCAATGGGTGCTGAGTAAATGAATGCAGCAACAGCCCTGTCAATAAATCTGTTTCATGATAACTTAATTTGGCTAAGCACTGTGTTACAGAACACTGTGACACATATTATATCACTCGGCTCGAAACATCTGACGATGAATTATTGAACATAAATCCATTATCTTGAGCATATTTTATTTATGAATGCACCAAGACACTGGAGGACTTTAACACTGCAGGGTAATTATTGTTCCACATTGTGTCACCACTCGTCTCTCAGATGCAAACTGCCGGAGAGAGACGCAATGAATCAAAGAATTGCGCGTTTTTTGATTGACAATTTGCGTGTGTGCACAAGGCCCAAAGCGACATTAGCCGAATTGCTTTATTTAACGCTTTCACCCTCATTCTGTTTCTCTTTTAGCATGCCTTGTAAACACTGATGCAATAATGCATTCCATTATACAGCGGAGAGGAGACGAGTGTCTCTCGTGGCTCCTCTCCATCTCAATAATAGGTCAACAGCTGTATTTAAAAAATTAATCACATTCTTGGCAGTTGCAAAGGTTAGTCGCATCGCTCCGAGATGCAATATTGGAGGCTCAGATCAGCAGCAAATCTCCGAGGAGATGAGGAAAGTTGCCTTTGATGAGTACAGCATGTAAATGATTTGTGTGTGTTTATAGGACACGGGGCTGGCCCTGCCTCACTCCAAGACGGCGGCGTCTGCACCCGCCGCTCCGTGGCAGAGGGCTGGCGACGGCAGATGGATGGAAAGCAGGAGAGGGGAGGGCTGACCCTGCTGCAGCACAGCAACAAAATGTTTCTCTTTCTTATTCCTCTCCCAGCCTGCTTTGTTTGACAAGCGGTGGCTACGATCTCGGCGATGCTACGCTAGCTGAGATAGCTTCTGCACACAGGCTTCACGTGTCCTCAGGTTTAATGTGAGACATGCATTTCAGTAATCAAAGCTGAGGACAACTAAACAGCTTGTTTGTAGAATCCGGCTGCGTCGTGATGGAGACATTATTGGCCTGTCTGTGTGATCCTTTAAAGAAATTCAAATATTGATGCGCTTCTCACATCAGCGACAAATTACTCTCAAAGATATCTTGAGGTGCGAGGACACGCTGATGAAATATGAATGGCTACCTAGGATTGCTTTTAGTAATTCTGAAATATTCAAAGTGAGTTTTTTTTGTGCCGCGGCTCGTACTTGTTGTGTGCAGCCTGACGATTTCGGGATGAATTTTTCAGGAGGGATTTGATTTGGTTGTCACAGTGAATGGATAGCCTTGATAAGTCCGGGGGGGGCATTTCTACCTGGATGGTTGGAGGAAAATAAAATAGTGCATGATGCAAGTGAGTGAATGGAGTGTTAGAATATCTGCAGCCTGTCGCAGGTCTAACAGCTCTGCCTCCCAACTTTTGGAATCTTCTCCTTTGTTTACCAGCTATTAAACAACGATAATCATCATTTATCCCTAACTGAGATACTTTAACCAAAAATAATTTGGCTCCTAATCTGAGGGACCCACCTCAGCTATGAGTGAGATGTTTCCCTGAAAACAACAGCCACATCCCACAGGGACCTCAGATCCACCATCATCTCCTCTCCGCTCGCTAAAGGCAGATTACAACGAGGCCTGGCAGCATCCTTCCTGGCTCCGGCTTTAAAAAAAAACTGCATTGCCCCCCTTTTTGAGACGTGTCTTTGCCAGTGTTCTTACTTGCCAGACACCAACTGTTTCAAAAACAGCTGGACTTACTTTATTTATTCTTCCTAATCTCATTCGAAGCATCCCCGCAGTACAGCCTTACTGATCCGGCCTCCTCAAAGCAGCATCTTTAAAGCTGGATGCATCAATTTCATGGTTTTGGTCCCAAATTCCAAACAAAAGTGAATCTCCTCTGCTGTCAATAACACGGCTGATGTCACCTCTGGAGGTGAGGGAGCACCGGTAATGAAACTCAACCAGTTCACCCAAATTCACCCAAATACCATAATGAGTGACAAAGGGCCCAGATATGGTGTAACCAGTGGACAACATCAGGGTGAGGATATAGGATGAAAACCAAAGGGTTCGTAACCTAACCCCCCTGCAACCCTCTGGCTACCAGATCCGAGCCCCCTGCAGGGGGTGCTGTAATGTGAGCGCTGTTCTAAGATACATTCCAGAATAATGCATTAAATAAAGGATATACTTTAACCACATGGCAAAAACATTAAAACCTAAACACCCTGTCATCTGCATCAAGTGATGACTTTGTTGATTCCCCCTTTCCTGTACGTACAAACACACACGTCCTCCCTTGCGTTTCCGGATTGTCGCCACTGCTCCTTCACGCTCCGACCAATACTGCTCACTTTGTTTGGAGCATAAAATCCCGTCTAGACTGTCGCCTTGAAAAGCAGCTGTGTTGTGTGATGTGGCAGCAGAGGACGTATCGATGTATGAGCCACTGTTCCGAACACGAGGGAAGCCACTGCCTCCTCTTATTGCTGCTGCCCAGTGATCTGAGTCATGTTGTAGGGGCCGTGTCTGTTGCCCAAAGGCCCCCAGTGTTCTAAGTACCGGATAGCACGCCCGCCGCCGCTGCCATTCCATGTTTGCAGGATATTGAAAAAGACCTCTGTCAGGAAAGTGAGGCCCACTGGCCACTGGGGATCAGTGATCGTGCTGCTCCGAAATCACCGTATCACCTTTCCCTCTTCATCCCGGGACACGGCAAAGTCAGATGTCTGATGGGTGAGACTCATGCGAGGGGCTCTTATGCTTAAAAACAATCACATGTTGAGACTAAAGCTCTGGATTCTGTTTGATTTCCAAACCATCGTATGAAATAACATACAGTAACACATGTGGCAGGCGGTACTTTGATTCTGCAGCTCTGGAAATGTGACCGGGAATGAATTAATGCACACGGCAGCCCCGCCAGGCATTACTATGCAAAACCAGATAGATGGCTTACATTTAATTTACGTAATATTCCCGGACGAATCATTTTTATTACGGGTTATCTCGGTAGGAATATTTGGCCTATAAAAGGAATTAACTTTGTCTCTTTGCTAAGTACACCAATGCATCAAGCCATTATCTCTCGCGATAGATGAATCGCGTTTGATATTACGCAAGACAAATGTATTCATATTGAATATTTTTCTAATTTTTTCCTGTCCGACCATCTGTGAGTGTTACGTCTTACCAAGATTAATCCACTGATCCTATTGGGATAGAGGGCAGGTGTTTGTTTTTTTTTTTTCCTCCGAGCACACAAGAACTGATATTGAGCCGTAATCCAACCATATTATATTTTTTAAGGTGTTTGTCTTAGTGGTATCGGGGAAAGGCGGATTTCCACATGTCGGCCATATGGAGACCTGATTTTATCCTGTGCTATAATTTAATGTGTGTGTGTGTTAAAGACAACAGGCCAAGGACAGTCAATATGTAAAGTGCTGCTAATATCAATGTCATATAAAACAGTGCTTTGTGTCCTTGGATCGGTGTGCCGAATCATTTATTACATCGGAGGGAGGAGGGTACGACCGTGGAAGCTCTCTGACTTACTTGGCTGCAGAGGCTAGAAGGGCAGAGGTCGCCCTCCGACATGGTCACCGCTGACCCAGATTCCATCCGTCTCCAGCTACAAAGATCGGATGATTATTTTTCCAGGAAATTGAAGCATTTGATCTCGCGCACGCACCCTTTTTTTTTTGGACTTAATTGGTTCTAGGTCAGGTGTGATTGAAGCGAGGCGATGATTTACCCAGACAACACTCACCTAGCACGCTGCTCGGCCTGTTACAGACACTGTCTTACATGTGCCCTCCTAAATTCACTTATGTAGAACACTTGTCTCTCCTAAGGCGTTAGACAGGACGAGCGAATGCACAGACAGATTGCAAACTAGTGTTAATGATCGGCCTGTCAGGCATAATCTTAATCTCCCGGTCCTGCTCGACATGATCAAAGCAATGCAAATGCAATGCTGTATTGATTTCTGCAGCATCCCTGCTCTCGCACTTCTTCTACTACCGCTGCTCTCAGTTTCCATCCACATCCCAGATCCCAGAGCTGTTGGCATTAATGCAACCTGGAGGCTTGTTCCAGTTCAGTTTCAGTTAATATTAAAGCTAACAATATCTATAATATGCAATGTTTTTGATCCGGAATCAAGTATTGTTGTTTTTTTTTTCTAAATCTTATTTGGCGTATATGTATCTCATCGCAGTTGTGAAACTTGTCAATTTCATATCAGGGGGGGCGGATTAAAGAAGATTCAGAGTCGTGACAGATGGTTTGCTGAGTTGCTGTCCTAAATGCTAATCCTGCCAAAGCCAGCTGTGATTGATGCATGATAACATATTGTCAGAATTATCCTATACGGGATGTTTATTGTCTGTTCATTGTTTTGACCTCACAGTCGGAGGATGGACTTCCAGAACAACACGGTTCGGGAGTAAATGATGTTTTGATCAAGGAATTAGTTTCCATATTCCTTGTTACTTATAAAGAACCGGACAGCAGTGAAAACCCATTTACAGGCTCACGCTTGGAACGTGATCGGCCGTGGAACTCTTTGTCACAATGAAACATGGTGATTAAGGCCGTCAGTGGGAGATGGAAATGAATTCCTCCGGCTCTCTGAAGAGGTGTTGTATGGGATTGTCACAGGTCACCCTCTCGGTGTCTGAAAGTAATTCATCCCGCTAATGATAAATTCCATGCTATATGAATTGGGATGTGTCTTGACACAAGAGCTGAAATCATATCGAGGTAAAAAACTCCTCGGACCACTTTGTCCTTTTTTTCTTAAATTTCACACAGATGTTCGATTTAATCTCAAGACACATTTTTTTTGCGTCTTGACAGACTTCGGTCTCCTTCAGGATGCAACGCTTAAAACGTCTTTTATGTCTTATCAGTCACTCGTCACAATAATTGAAATTCAACCCTGCAACACCTGACTGACTGTTTTCTGACCACTTGGGGGCAGCAGAAACAAGCTGTGAACACCAGACTGTTTTTTAAATTGAATTTAACGGCAAACATTTGCTTGTTTACCCATCAACCACATATGAATTATCTTTGGCATTCATTATAAAGTAAGTGACTTTAGCTCTGCTTCGGTCTCCGTCGACTCCTGAAGTCAACAACTCCTTAATGCTCCACTGTGTAAAGCAGGTTGTTGGTAACTGTATCCGTCTGCCAGGTAACACACAGACGGTTTGCAGTAAATAACCTCTCTCTGCAGGACTTATTGATTTAACATTCAGATGTTTGTCCCTTTACACTCTGCTAATATCTGCTAACATGCTGTTTTTAAAACTGACTCATCAGCTCTCCAGCTTCAGTCTCTCTTCTTGCGTTCAGGCTGCTTCTATATTCTCCTGAAACATTTGCCGTGCAACCGCTTGATTTTTGTTTGTGTGCGATGACCCGATCACATGGTATGTGATTGATAAAAGATGGCTGCCACCTTGTGCCCTCGTTCGATTGACTTCTTGGAGCGTCCCTCATGGGCATGTAGACCTGCTCCCTTTTATTGGGTTCACCTACTCTAAATATTTTGCGACTTTGGAATAAATTTAGTGGCCTTAATTGTATCTAATACATGGCAGCCTCCTGTCGGCTTACGAAAAGATGGCATCATGGCAGATGCTTGGAGGCGGGAGGCTAGCGAATCAGAAATGGGTCATCAAAGTTAAGGGCCTCTAGTATTTCATTATAATCAATTTCTGCCTCCAAATTTAAATATAATTTCTGCCTTGTTTCTTTTCTTCGCAATTGCACCTGCTGACATCGATACTTTGGTACCTGGTTGGGGAATTTCAACACATCGATTCATTTGTTGGGCCAGAGAACCAAAACAAAATGCTGAAAGTAGTGTTGAGGGGAACAACTGAGTCAGGCAATGACTTACATTAACATTAATCGTTTGCATTAATGAGAATGGAGCAACGTCGATGAAGTTTTCCAACTTTTTAAATCAAGTTATTCAGTTTAAACAGCTGTCCAGAGGTGGAATCCCTCTAAAGATGTTGCCCTGAATGCAGATTGTTGTGGGCATCTTCTCTTCATCTCCGCCGTCTGTTTAGTTTATCAGATTAGTTCTATTTCATTGCTGGAAATCAGTGGTTTTATTGAATAAAAGTCCTCAAAACAATAGACTGCCACACGACTAAAAGCCCTCATCATGTCCCCTTCCTGTTAATTGATCCCGTATGATTGTTGGTCGGAAAGCTTTTCAGCAACGCTGTCTCCTCCACTTACGTCCAAATATTGAATGTGCTTGTGTGTGGATGGCACCCTTCAGTTTTCTAATTGATGACTACTGGGTGCAGTCCGACGGAAGCAGTCAAGCTGGCAAACACATGGGAGGAAACCACTGCCAAGACAGCTTTTCTATCAGATTACTCTTTGAACTTCTAGGCTTATGAGCTGCTGACAAACTCAGACTCTGCGTGGCGGCACACAGCAATGCCTCTCGCCTTCCTTCCTCTAGTCAATCTCTGGGACTGTGTGGAATCTACAAAGTCAACACTGGAGTCTAAAGGAGGGAAATATCCTGCTGCTTATCTGTCACAAATGTGCGCAATCTCTGGCACTCTGTGATTCCAACTTAACTCTAAATGGAAACAGTGTTGTTTCTTTTCTTTCACGCCACCACCTAGCAGCAGAACAGCGTGTTCAGGCCGTTTTCCTTTGGATGATTTTCAGACATGAGAGGCCCCGTTTCAGCCCTCTCTTGCCCCCTTTCGCCTGTGCGGCCTGGCATTCATTAGGGCCGACTTATTGGTTGCACATGGCCATAGTGGCCTGTGTGTTATCCTCACGCGAAAAGGTGCTGAGGAAATTGCTGAGTCTTCTGTCATAAGACAAGTCCGGAGGGGATTTCCTTGACTTGCTTTGCACGCGTGGCTTGGCGTCAGCCCGGTGGCAAGAGGTATAATGAGGCTTAAAGTGTGCAGGGCCCTAAAACCTGGCAAGTCCTCATGCCTCACTGAAAACTAATATCTACAGTGGGCCGGACACGGGGCCCTGAGGGCTCTCTGATGCCGTCCTTTGGGAGATTAGCCTCACATATGCTTCCTGTCTTAATTCGCAAACATAAAGCTCAAATACGGGACTAAATAAAATATTAGGAATAAATAAATTAGATTATTACAGAGGCTGGAACCTGTAAAACAAAGTAGATGTAGCCGTGTTAAATCATCAGATGAACGATGTGAAGTAAAACGACAGGCCTCTTGGTGGACTGTAACATTGCAGCCGATGCGATATTATTATTTATGAATACATCTGTACTTGCAGGAATGTCGGCGTTCATCTTGAAATAATAGCAGCAGGATGAATAGGAGGATTTCCATAGTTTATTGGTGCGATGAAGTCAACAGGCAAACATACACACTTGTACACATGCTCTATTATTCTGTGTTTATACGTCTTTCTGTGTGTGCGCTCTTGTGCCCAGGGTGAAGATGAAAAAAGTTTTTTTTTGGACTTGTAACCCCTCTTCCCCTGCCGGTAATCACCCCAGAGCCCTGTAATCCCTGGCACATGCAGATGCCGCAGGGGGAATATTACTGTTCATAATATTAATCTGCTCTCAAATTCCTTTCTGTTACCAAGATGAGGAGCCCCGTGCACCATGTTCTTATGGGTATTAAGTGCGCTACAAGAGATTCATCGAGAGGTAGATTCTGACTCGTCAGGGATCAAGCCCAGCCTGAGGTCGTACCGCTGCTATAGGGAACACCCGTGAGCACGCAAAACCCATCTCCATATTCTCATAAACAGCCTGACATGAAAGACGCTGTGCCACAGCGGGGACTCAAATCCACACCCAGCCCACATGAATCATGTCAGCCTGATACAGAGGAGGGTTAAAGCCTCTTTAAGGTACTTGGTCCCTGGCTGTGATACCTGACTTAGCAGCAGGTAAACCCCTGTGCCACAGGGCTGAGGAGAGCCGAATTGTCTCCATCAGCTGATCAAAGGCGCGGCAGCCCATCACCGCCGCACGTTCCCTAAAAATCACAGGGACAGAAATGAATCGAATTCCGCCAGATGGATGTTTTTTTTTTTTTTACTATTCAGCCGTGTTCGTCATCCTGTACCTGGAATTTTGGCATTGTTACATTTGTTGTACACAGCTCGGAGCCGGCGTGGATTTGTGGCTTTTTTTTTTTTTTTTTTTTTTTTTAAGGGGCCTCTTAACAACAATGTTATTATGCTAAGCCTCGGGGAATTTATTATTAAAAAATGCAAGGCTAATTGACTGCAATTACTTTTAGCAGCTCCCTTTGAGGTGTGAATTTAACTAATATGTGCTATTAGGTGCTCTGATGACCCTTTTTTTTTCCCCCCCCTAAAGACAAATCACCGAGCGTCTCTTGTTTTAATCTCGATTAAAGCAGAAGTATTTTTAAAAACAAGGACATGACGAACGCAGACGGAGGCCTCCAGCTATCCTCAACTGACTCTTGCGTTTAATCGGTTAATGTATACATATTTTCCCTCTCTCTCGCCCTCCCTCTCTCTCTCTCATGACTTGTGCATGTACTTGCCTGAGACGTCTGAGCGGGTGTGGAATTGGATGCAGCCCACTGTGTCACAATGCAATCAGAAAGCGAGCAGGCAGAGGTGTAGTGGCGTGTGAAGAGGATTGACACTCGGATGACGGATACCTGTAAAAGTACGTTCGCGCCTCCGCGAGGGGGAGGCTTATTTTTCCGGCGTTACACGAAACACTCGGCGACACTATTGAGGGATTCCATCCTTCCCCCCGCGGTGTGAGAAGAGAAAACCCTTGTCTGAAGTTAGGAATGAAGAGAGAGGCCCTCTGCCGCAACATTCAGATCATTTTGATGTCTGGGAAAATGCACATTCAATTATAAAGGCAGCGCTGCATGTAAAGCTGTTTGTTCAGTTCCCTGAGCAGAACAGGCAAACTTGTAATGGAAAGTCGTTCTCTTGAAACAGGGAGTATTTACACGCCAGGTGTTTGTGTTGTGCCTTTCGCAGGAGATTGGATTGGAAATCTACATTATTTCCACATTACGTGTCTCAGTGTCGAAGAGAGACGGAGGGGTTTGTAACGCGGCGTATTGAGCGGCGCTAGCCGGCTCCTCCGTAAGTGGTGTGGCGTGTTACGACCCCTAGCTTCCCTCTACAGGGGTATTAGTCACCATTAGCTGGTCTGAGGTCACCTTGCAACGAGCCGCGCATCCCTATGGAGGTGACACTGCCAGAGTGTCACTCGGCATATGTCGCCTCTTAACCTTGACCAAAGAAAATGTATGTTCCGATCGTTGCAGATTTCCAATGGGGCCCCCGAGCTCCGAGGCCCGCGGGTATTCCGACGTCCAACCCCTTCTGCTTATCCTCCCGCCTGCCCTGTTAGCTATCAGTATAAATGCAGACCACCAGTCATGCATTAAGTGCATAATTATTCCATTTCCAAGATAAATCTGGTGTACAGTGTCATATCCATCATGGCTGTCACCTCCTACATGGCGAGCAGGGCACTAAATGAAAGGCCTTTTTTTTTTGCTCATATGCACTTTTATAAAGTCATCAATTTTGAGCAGTCTATTCATTGTTTGCTTTGACAGATGTGCGCTAATAATGAATGATCAGGCAATGCCCCTCAAACAAGAGCGGCTAGCATGAGCATACACAGGCACTGAGGAAGAGGAGGAGGAGGAGAACACAGAACGCCGGATATGCAATCCTCTTCTGATTTTGTTTCAAGGTTGCTGTTTTGGCAACGGGGACAATGTCGGGAATATGTAGCGATCAATATTCGCAACTATGTCTGATCAAGGAAAGGAGCGATGAACAAGTGTTAACAAAGGAGCGAGGCCGTACCGAACGCGGGTTTACAGCTTGTCTACACTCGGATATGATACGAAAACAGTGGTTCGGTCTTCAGAGGGAGCCCGAAGAGGGGCTCTGATCCTTGTCGCTGGCTTGTTTCAAAATAAATAACATCGCTTGTCCACTCAGGACGAACATGGAAAAGAGAATTAGGACTTGAACATGAGATGATGTTTTTTTTTTTTTCTTCTCCCCTTTTTTATTATGTGTTATTCCGTTTAACACCGGATTATACATGTTGCTGCCGATATGAAGCCGAAATAAGTCTTCGGGGATGATTGGAAGCAAAGCAGGTTATGTGATGTACATAATAAGAATATTTAGGCAATATTGGGGTTATTTTGAGAGGCTTAGTTCGAGACTGTATTGAAAGAAACCCGTAGTTTTCGTGCTTCTTTCCACTGAGTCGAACACGTTTGATGACGAGCTACAATGTATTAGCATCGTAGTCAACGTTGTCCCCATGCATGGATCATAATTCATCATAAATTGCAATGGTAAATCTTCTTGTCGTTGTTATTGGCAACCGTTGCAGCAGCCGTGATTGCAGGACAGCACCCAGAACGCCACCATATGTCCATATTCCATCTGATATAACAAAAAAAATATGACACGCTTTGTTGGCTGATAGGCTTTTTGCAAAAGACGCCTTAAAGGAATTCCTCCAGCGTCCTCGTCCAGATGTATGCGCCCATGTATTAGTTTAGAATAATGTCGGCTGTAGCCCCGCTCAACCCCACAAAAGATAGTCCAAACACGCTTTAGGCTCCTTAAACTGAAATGCGGAGATATGTCATGTGTTACATGCTTGGCTGCCCATGTTGCATTGACAATAATTGATTCTTTTAAATGATTTTAAAATGCTGAAGGGCCCTGCTGGCTTTGCTTGTTTAAAAAAAAAAAAAAAAAAAAGGAGTACAGACGTGGTGTCACGCATGGCTCACCTCCGTAGATATGCTGCTTTTTTTTGTAATTCAATCCCTCCTTTCTGCATCAACCGAGGTTGATTAACTCCACCACAAGTGCTGCTGGACCTGCAACCACCCCCCCCCCCCCCCCCCCCCCCCCCCCCCCCCCCCCACCCCCCCCCCCCCCCCCCCCCCCCCGCAACACCCCCCCCCCCCCCCGCCACACCCGACACAACTACCACCACCACCACCGCCACCCCCAGCTCCCCCAACTCGACCA
>CAAKHC010014740.1:0-29760 GCA_901007825.1 Macroramphosus scolopax | reverse complement strand
TACAAGTATTCTTCTATCATTGTCTGTGTTTCCTAAACATCTATCTATACAGCGAGGAATCTCTGTCAGTATATATATATATATATATATATATACAGTATGTATGTGTGTCTGTCCTACACATATCACGAGAAACGTTCATCCAATCGACTTCGCACTCGGCCTGTGTGTCACTGAGTACCCGAGATTGTTAAAGATACCGTTAAGAGACAACACCTAGCTCGGCTTTTGACCTCTCCAAAATTGAGAAGAAACAAATATGAGCTGCGACATACGGCAGCCAATTGCGTGTCGTCCGAACATCCACACGCTCCAAACGGAGGATGAGAGCCCCCTTACAACAGGCCTCATTCACCAAACGCTCTTGCGAACACATTTCTTCTTAAACTTACAAAGTCTAGGTATTCAGTCACTAAAGGGTACTTCCGTATACTTCAAATGTGCTGTCAATTGTATAAAGTCTTTGAAAAGCTAAATGAAACCGACACCGTGTCCATATGATCAGCTGATGGGGCTCACAGCTGATGGCACACTGCTCGGGGGGGTTACCCCTCATTAGAAACAACTGGCAAAGACAAAGGACTTCTTAAGAACACGTTGATATAAAAACGTAGGAAAATATTGGTGAATGAGGCCCGATGCTACCAGGAGCAATCAACCTGTCCGAACGGGGGCACACGCTCCAAAGGGCCACGCCCCTAACGGGTGTTACTGCACGAGTATTAATAAAGACAAAAAAACAGACCAGGACATAGACTGACGTGATTAGATAAATTACTTCATAAATAACATCAAACAATAAATACTATAGAATAAGAAAAAAAATAACGAAAACATTCTTCATTTACAAATCCTGCTGTTGCATATTTCTTTGGGGGGGATGAAAAGGGAACAGACACAGCGAGGTCTTCATGAGTAGATGCGTTGGAGGATTTCCCTGGAATGACACAGACGGCAGGAGAGGGCAGATTCTCTGGGTTTGGAGGCCGGACCTTCAAAGCCCTTCAGGAGTAGATGGTGATGACCTCACGTCCACCTCCACGCACCAGGAGGACCCGGTTGAGACCCTCGGTGAGCACCTCCAGAAACTCCATGTCTGACAGGTGATCACAGTGAAGGACCAACACTCACACAGACCTGTACAGACGACCTTTGCTCCCCATTCAGTACTCGTCCTTGCATTACCTCATGCATGTTCTATGTAACTTCCTATCTTCATGTTGACTGTAAGCACCAATATACCAGGACAAAGTCCTCTGTTGTGAAAACTTTACTTGGCTCTTGTGGGACGAACTGAGCAAGCAAACAAAGATGTATGGAAAACACTGTAACATGTAGGATACAGTTCTCCTCGCCCACACGGTTCTTGGGGGGTCCTGGCATGTTGAGCAGGACAAGCTTTGCCTCCTTGGACTTCTTCGTGATGACCTCATTGAGCCGCATGGCTGTGTGCATGCGCCTCACGTCTATCTGACTCCTGATGCAAGAAACATTTGACAACAGCGGGTTTAGCTTACAAATCCGGTCCTTTAGCGGTGCAGCGCACGTCGTATGTCTCTCTGCGAAATGTTAATACTCACAAGTTTTCCCATTCCCTGCAGCAGCGTGTCATGAGGGAAATAATAATATGTGAATTGCATAGAGGACATGTGCACACACAGGAGGCTGCAATCTATTATAGGTTAAGTTTTGTTTGTCAAATGCACACGTAACTCTTTAAAACCTGGAACATGAGATACACAAATATTGCACCATGTCATAGGGTGCATGTCATATGTTACGTCTGCTTCTGGTGCAGCCTACTGATCTGAGAGAATCTGATGAGTGACTCACGGCTTCATGTTGAAGATGTCTTTGCCTGCCTCCTGGTTCGTCCCCTTGTCTGCTCCCTTGTTGTCCGACCAAGTGGCAGCGCCCCCTGCAGGGGCAGCCGGGCTGGTCGGGCTTGTGGGGCTGGTCGGTGTGGAGGCGTCCCGACTGTGGATCAGCTGTACCTGTTTTGGGTGGGAAACATCCACAGACTGAGAGAGGGACATCGTGACATGAAAGTGTGACCGGGTGAAAGAAAGAAAAGAGACACCTGTCAGTAAAGGTGAAACTCTGTACGGTGTCGTGAAAGAGACCAACAGACACGGGAGAGAGCCAAACATTCTGGTGATGGGACGAAACACATCACACAGGACTACAAAAGAGAAGATCCGGGGCCACGATGGAGCACATAGAGACACGAATATGGAGGGATTATAGACGGACACGGAGGGCTGTGATGTATGAGGAGCTATATTTGGGGCACACCTATTTCAGGAAGTCCCATTCATTTCTCATAAGTAAAGACTTCTCTTCAGGTGAATCATCATCCCAAGAACAACTGGGTACAAATTCATCTGGTTCTTTCTTAACATCACATTTTCTCAATTCAATGTCTTGTGGCTATTTCATTCAAATGAAATGAAATATAGTGACTATACTTGTAACGAGATGACCTCATCAGTGAACCTGAGTTGTGTGCTGCGTAGGATTTGTTATTGCCAACTGACGGAGTTTCTCAGCTTGACATGATTCATTCTTTTGGGAGAAGAGTTGTGAATACAGCAGGTCTATGTTACATTGCTGGTAGTACCTCCTCTTCTGGCTTCTCCGCCAGGCTGCCTCCCTCCTCTGTGCTGTGCTGGAAGCGCAAGGCAGACGGGTTCTTACGCCGGATGGACCCACGGGATGAATCTGTAATGCTCTGGATCTATAAAGTTATACAATAAGAAGAAGGATTAGGTTCATCTTTTTAATTTCCCCCTGGAACTTATTCTGTCTCCCTCAGCTTGGTTCGTACGAGCCCAGACACAGACGACAACATCTTATTGTAATGTACCATTCACCGCAGGGCCGCGGCAGTGGGTAATATTTAAAAATGACGTTCTTCTTCCTCACATGCAAACGTTCTGTTTTACCTCTCTCTCCATCTCATTCTTGGTCAGATGCATCTGTTTGAGAATCTGTGAGCGCTCTTCCATTAGCAACGTCTTTTCATAGGTGTAGGCGGAGATGTCACCGTCATGCTATAAAAGATAAACACATACAGGATTGTGTAAGTTGTAGTTTATGAGATAAAGGACCTGTTTTTATTTCAGGATGCAGAACTTTTTTTCAAAATAAATCGTCTCCAGGCGTAATTTGTTTCAGATTCTGTGTCAGACAGGTTTCTCACCATCTCCACCACCTCCACCACAGCATCGATGCGCAGGTGATAGAGGAAGGTGATGAGGTCTTTCTTCATCTGGATGCTGTTGTCATCCATCTGAGCCACAGTGAAAATGCGCATCTTGCACTTCCTCCACACCTAGAGGAAGGAAACAGGAACACTAAGTCTGCCTTCATCTTTTAACCCTCCGCTTGTCATTTAAGAAGATTTACGTTCATATCAAACCTTATGCTGTCGCAGGAGGAAGGGCAGGAGCATCAGCATGCCTCCGTCGTGGACAATCCACCACACATCTATGTGGCCTTCAGTGAATCGCTCTCCATTTGACGGGTAGCTGGAGATGTTCTTAGGAACCAACAAGGCCATACTGGCCACTGTCGTCTCTCTAACAACCTCTGAAGAAGGACAAAAGAAATGGATTTGGACTCTGCTTCTGTTTATTCTTTACTGAGGGAAACGTATTAATTCTCCAGTGACTCACCGATGAAGTTCCTGAATTGCTGGTGGCATTCGGGCTGCTTCCAGTTACGGGGCCAGCTGACCATCACGGTGTTGTGCTTCAAACCTCCCAGTCCTCCGACCTGGATCAGGTGGGACGTCCCATCTCTCAGATTGGAGGATATGACCACTTGAGAGAAGCCTTTCACTTTCTCTGTCTCCATCAATTTACGTAGAGTCTGCAAAGACACGAAAAACAGTTGACAGTTGAAAACATTGATTATATACAATGACCAAAATGTGTGTGTGTGTGTGTTACAGACTAGAGGACGGACCTGATCTGCCCTCTGGGCCTCCGTATAGTTGTCCAGGAACTTTCCTTGAACTGAGGTGCCAACGATGGTGAGACCCTTCCCTGCTTTCAGCTGATTGGTCAGAGACAGCAGGCGAGGCTGCTCTACGTTCTGCTCAGCATCAGTACTCACCAGAACGAGGATCTGAGGCCTGGCCAACAGCAAAGCAACAAGTAAGTATGTAAACTGATCACAGATAGATCGTACACCCTCAGCTCAGGCCATAATAAGGGGGGGGACACGCCAACTTGGTAATATGGTGCTCCCTATTGGGAGATGAGGGCACCGTTAACTGTGACTGTTTAAATGAAAACGGAGTAGGCTTACCTCCAGTTCTTGGTGTGTGGCGGTCCCTCCTCCAGCCTCATCAGGGCAAATCGTGCAGCGCTGAGAGAGATGCCACGTATCCCATCACCCCACTCCTTTTCAGCCCTGTCATACAGCACATCAGGTGTATAATGTATAAGGTGTCATGTTAGACCCAGTGCCTCACTGAGACTCAACAGTGCATTAACAATACAGTTAACTGTCCATCATGAGGCTGTATCGGGGCTGTGATGCCTCCTAGGATTATCACTTACCCGCAGAACTCAATGTATTTGTAGAAGCAGGTGGCAATGCCCATGGCAACGATGGCATAGTACCAGGAACAGATGAACATGAGCGACAGGCACAAACTCATACCCAGGAAAGACAGAGCCCTGCGGGGGACCGGACAGCCAGCAATGACCACATAAATCATAGGTTGTATTCGGTTCGATGCTGCTGAGCTAGTTTTCAAGTGTTTCACTGTTAAATTGAATCATGCATGCACTCAAACTCACCAGTGGTAGAACTTGAAGCGCGGCCTCCAGTTTGGGGTCCTCAGTAAAGTCTGCAGTGCACAGGCCAGATTGACAAACATGTAGCACATCAGGAAGAACCTAAAGACGGACAGACGAAGGGAGAGAGAAGCAGATTGGTACTGTATATATCGGTGGGGAAGGAGACGGAGGCTGTGAAAAGGACCTGTCGCAAGGTGGTTTCTCAGTGTACTCACATGGAGAGGATGGGTGCGACCGCATCCAGAGAGGCAATGATGATGCCAATCTCACAGATGCTGGCTGTGAGCAGGAGCGCCCAGGTGGGCTCCCCATTGTCTTTGCCATGTCCGAACACCTGCAGCAACAAAAGTTTTTATATCACAACAAAATGGGCCGGTTGGTGTGTCAGAATCGGATTCTTTCTGCTTGCATGATAAGATGCATTTGAGTGCCAAGCGTGTACTCACGCGAAGAAACGGGATGATACCGTCTCTTGCAATGGCCTGTAGGAGGCGTGGAGCTCCAGTCAGACTCTGAAGTCCCGCGCCGCAGGTGGAGAAGAAAGAGCCAAACACGATGACCCACGGGGACGGCCACGCCAGGGTCCCGATCACCAGGTTCCCATTGACCCCCTCACCAAACCTGAAGGGGGAGGGGGGAAGACAAATGAAAAGCCAGAAAATCCGATTAACCTTAAAATCAAGATTTCATAACCTACACACATTAGTTTGCCTCACAAATAAATTTACCTTGACCTGTTAGAAATAGCTAGATAACACAAATGTACATGATTAGACTTACTTATCCCTCAGGACGACTCCTTCTATACAGGCACCAAACAGCACCACACAAGATATGTCTGGTTAAACAAACGCTGTTAAAGAAAACACTGTTGGAAAAGTTGGAACAAAATCATCATTAAGGTAACACTGTCAAAGTCATTGATGAGCACACACGCAGTGAGTTATCGATCAGTGACGGCTCAGTGGAGGATACACACAGTGGAGGTGGTGGTGATGGCTGCAATGGTGCCGATGGGGATCGACTTCTGAGCATCCTTCAGGTCTCCGGAGCGGTTGGAGCCCGCCATGATACCTTGGGGGGGATGAAAAGAAAATGCTTCAGAAGTGCATAACCATTGAACGCATAGCACCAATATTACAATATATTGTAGAGGGAAATCATCTGCTGTCATAGGGACGGTACAGTATTCGAGTAGATATGATTAAAGGACCAGTGTGCAGGATTTAGAGGAGTGTATTTATTGTAACAAATACATGGGAGAGTTGGTGCTAACCTGTGACGGAGGGAAAGTAGATCCCCACCAGCAAGGTGAAGAAGCTGGTGATATCAGCCATGACGAAGCGGTTTGAGTTGGTTGTCGGACTGTCTGGATCCGCGTACGACGCAAGTCCGCGTTTTTCAACGATCACCCCTTTTTCCAGGTAGGTACCAAACAGGTTTTCTGAAAGACAACAGCATGTGAGATGGGCGGTCCTTAATAAGGTGTTTCACAATTGCATGGACAAGGCAGCTCGTACCTGCCAGGATGCCACTGGTGACCCCGGGGATGCCCTGGATCTCTGTGATGTTGTTGTTGATGAAGTATTCATCACAGGTGGCATTGAGGAGATCAGAATCGCAGAAGGACCGCCACAGTTTGGTGGTGATGGTCTCGTTGTCTATCTCAATGACCTTTGCACAGACGTCGTAGCCTTTCGAGACAAGAGTTCGATTTCCCAGGAGGCAAACGCTGCAAAGACAATCAACGGTGTCATAAACTTTGAAATAGGATCTTTGAAGGAAAGATACGCCACCTGTGTAGGTCACTCACGGGAACACAGGGGGGTCAATGGCGGTCTTGATGACTCCAGCATAAACAGCCACAATGGAGAGGATGACACAGGCCAGGAAGACCAGCGCCAGCTTGTTGACGTACTTCACCCCAACAAACACCACCAGAGACATGAAGCTCAGGACGATGGTGCCGTACACCCGCATGTTATTTAGTAGAGCAGCCTCGGCCTCCGGCCCCTCCAGGCCCTCGATCTTAAAGATGGCTGCCTGAGGAACGATATAAATCTGACGGAATGGAAAGGTGGAGGAAGAAAGTCAGAGAAGGGGAGACCAGGCAAGGTGTGTGATGGAGAGGAGCGTGGAAGCACAAGAGAATAATAAAAGACAATGTATTCCACACAGACCCCGGAGGGGCAGGAGAAGTAATAAAAGTGAGAGTGATGGTTTGCTTACCAGCAGAATCTCGATACAGCCGAGGATGTACATGGCACCTGCGAAGGTGGTGCCCAAGTAGAAGCAAATCCCAACTGCTCCACCGAACTCAGGCCCGAGGGAGCGAGAGATCATGTAATACGAACCCCCCGCTGTGAGGAGACACAGGAGTCAGTGCGCCACACGTACACACTTATACACACTTATGCAACCCCTCAGACATCCGCTCACCTGGAACGACTCCATTTGTTGCGATGGCACTCATGGAGATGGCCGTGAGCATGGTCTGAAAGAGAAAAGAAGCAGCACACAACAGAGGAGTTAGAGGAGTCTGAGAGGCCTGGATGAACTGAGGGAGGGATATTGAAATGTTCAGTGCTTAGATTTCTGCCTTATACAGGCACACTTACTCACTATAAAAACTGTAGATAAGTACAATTTATTTGAATAATCCTATTCTCTTTATAGACTTTACATCCATTTATATAATTGACATAGCGGGAGGTTTCCCTCCTAAAGGGGCCACAGGTGCTTTAATTGGATTGTAGCTTCAGGAAACACTCCAGCCGTCCAGCCCTTGTATATAAAGTAATAAACATGTGTAAGTTGGTTTCTCCTTGCCAGGTACTTAGACTGCCTCGAGTCCCAAACAGGATTTCAGACGGATTTACTCGAAAACCACATCGACACACGAATGCACAACCAGACGCATCATTTAAACCTGCAGCGTTTTTCATGAACATGTTATTTAGCGGATTTAAAATTCATTGTGCGTAAAGCACAGCGTTGATTACGTTGAGCCCTCTTCACGCAAGACTGAACTTAAAGCAGCATGAGAACTCTTTCTCTGCTTGGGCTTTATTGGCAGAGTTTCCTCCTGCCTGGATTTGCCCAGTCGCCGTCAGCCTGCGTATTTTAAAATGTTATTGATACAGTCTGTTATATGTTTGAACCTGCACTCATTGGGTGGTGATCAACCACTTTATAGTCGTATAAACCTGCTAATGGATTCGTGAGGCTTTACTCTACTTTCTTAAATCCAGTGTATTTTAATGTAACATCTGTAGTTTAGTAGTCAGGAACATCTTACTCACGGTGGAGCAACACATGAAGACAATTATGAAGGAGCCGAAGACACCTCCGATCCCGACCATCCAGGTCATCCGCAGGAAGAGGATCACGCCAAATATATTCTGGATACACGGCAGGTACACTCCCATCAGGGTGCCCAACTGTGGCGCCTGAGAGACACAAAACAAGCGAAACTTAGGGGACAAATGTTTGTGTCTGCTGTTCTCCATCAAGCTTTAGTTCGTATGTTAATAATTTGGTTTGAAACTACAGTTGAGCGGATCTCGTGGAGTTCTCTACCTTCACAGGTTTTTTAGACGGACGAGCCCCCTCCTCATTATTCTCAGCCTCCTCGTGCTCTTTGCTGCCTGTCGGGAGATTGGAGTAGTTGGCCAGACTGCTGAGCAAAGAGGAGACCATGGGACTGGTATCCATCTCCTCCTGCAGCACACAGATCACATTCACAACAACGATGAGAATTATTATTTTTTTAAGTCCATGATTTCGGTTCGGCTCATGAAACCTCTCTCACCTCAAACAGGGCCATGCTCTTGCCGTCGTACTGCTGGCTCTTCTCCACATCACTGGTGGCACTGCTGTTGATGAAAGGGCTGCTCTCCTTGGGGTTCCCATCACCTTAAACACAACATCCAGCAGCTTTAGACACATTTACTTAATAGTTGGGTTGTTAATACACTAAGTCGATGTGGTTCACCATCGATCACCCAGGGAAACGATGACTGTGGTGAGCTTTCGTGGAGAAAAGAGAAACCCATGGATCATTGTAGGATTTGTTTGGCCCTGTGTTGGAAATACGAGACGATGGGAGACCACGAATCAGACATGACTTTGGTTCCTGATAAATCACTTGTTGGGTCAGTCCTCAGCAAAGGTCACTGAACTGCAAATGGTGATCAAGTAGAATAATCCTGCAGTCAATTCATACAGAACTTTTTAAAGCGGAATATAAAGACCTGGAGGATTAAGTGCAGTGCACACTGAGGCCTTGAGCTGTTTTTTAAAGAAAGTCTGTTTACAAGTCCAACAATAAACTTTCAGGGTCAACTATTCTCCAGATTTATCATGTTATACAAAAAAAAACCATGAACATAACATTCCTTGAATCCTTTCTTAATCCAGTTGTTGAAGTTCTTGTCATGTTGCATCTTATTCAGGCGGATTTGTTTGACTGGGTCCTTCATCCCTCCAACCACACAAACTTATTGCTAATCTCATCACTGTGGCAGCAGAGAAGAACCCGACCTGCTTTTGTTCCTTCTTATTCATTTATGACTTTATTTTTTAATACTTCTGTGAACTGCTTTTGATGTTGCTATGGCAACAAAATATGTACAGAATGAGATTTTGTGCGGCGTAGAGGCCGTGCTGTTCGCATCACAATCTGCCCGGTAACCCCGCAAGGGAAACCTCTCCAGAATCTTGCAGATTATTCTTATCTTCAGCCGAAGTAATAGTTCTTGGAACACAGCAATCTGTTTTAGGTTGTTAAGTCACCTTAAAAGGAATCAGCAGCTGCCTTCCATTAGCAATGAGAATCAAGGGGGAACAGTTAGACCGGCTCTACCAAAGGAAAAACACCTCGACAGCTCACTGACAAACAATATGAATGCGTTTGAGGTACATTTAATATGGAAATATAAACACAACTTTTATAAGAGGGTAATATGCCAGGACAAGCTTCCAGGAAACCAACTTAATCTCCAGGCCGTTAATATTCCCTGACGAGGGCAGGATGTAGATGTAGACATGTTTGGAGTTCATCAACAAGCTTTTTAATTTGGGATACTTTATTAATCCCTCAAGGGAAATTCGAACCGATCTGTAGGTGAACATGCAAACACACACACACCCGTGCAATGGGGTTGGGTGCCTTGCTCAGGGGTGCTTGGGCTGTGGGTGTTGAGGGAGGGGTTGATACACTAACCCCACCCATACTTTTTCCTGCCTTTCCTGGGGATTAAACCGGTGACCCTCTGGTACCAAGCTGACTTCTCTTGGGGCCACAGCTGCCCCCCCTGAATAATCAAGTTTCATCTGAAAAGCTGCTTATTTTTAAAAGACATCTCGATGGATGTTTTGGTCACTTGGGGGGCCGGTGCAAAACGCTGTTCACTCATCATCATCTTATGAAGCTGAACGGGGTCGCATCCTTTACTTTATACTGGTACCGGCAGTACTGCGTTAAATCGTGTGTTGGACTCTCTTAGCTCAGTTTTCTTCCCCACCGACTCGTGAAGGGGATATTTGTTTCTTTAGCTGCAAAACACGGCTGCTCGCCAACTCTGTTGGCTGTTTGCTGGATTGGTCAGTTCTCTTTCTGCTAGAAGAGCTGCATGTTCATTGTGAAAACAGTGAGTGTGAACCAGAACAGTAACCGTTTGTGGACTATTAAACCCCAAAAAATATTTGCCATTACTGTGGGGTCATCTGGCACACTGTGAAAAGTAAGAAATGTTGATTAGAGCAGCTGTAATGCCGTCATCAGGCTTGTGACTCATCAATTCCAAACCAGAACACAGATATCTCATTGCAGTTTCCTGTTGTACGCCTCTAAAAGAATTCCTACCTCCGGAGCAAGGGTGCACCTTCAGCACCGCCTCTGTATGCAAAGCATCACAATGTTGTTTTAATGATGAGACCTTTAGCAGACACTCAAACAAACATACTATATATATGCGGTACCACCTCTGCAATATCGGATAAGCTCAAGTTGCAACAATACGGTTACAATATTGCGTAATATTCAGTGATGAATCCTTAGTGACACGGCAGAACATTCATACAAAAAACAAAAGAAAAAATAGGAGATTTTTGTGTTGGTTTTTCTACAACTGTTATTTATAAGCTGGAGGGAACATCAACGTCATCCAGCCATGGAGTGTAAAGATTACATTTATCTCGATCCATCACTTTGACGGACAAGACAATAAGAACAATCAGCGGTCAAATTTTCCCCGGACAACTTTTGATATTTTCATGGAACTACCAGCTAAGGAACTCATTGAAGTGGTACGTGGTGAGCTGCAGGAATTCACGACACACTGTACTGACTATTAAAGGATGGAGACACTACTTAAGTATTTGCTTGTCACACATACAGTGACATGTGTTTCTCGGCAGCCAAAGTGGTTCGTTTTATTCATATTGCACAATATCATTAATCCCATTACTTTAAGTGGGGAAAGAAGAACATCATGGGAAAACAGGAAGACAAAATCATGAATAAATGGAACAATTACTACCATTGTGCAACTGGTTTTGAATATCAAAAGATTAGTCACATTTTTTTGCACAGTACTTATGATGCTTTTAACTTTTTAAGCTCTTAAGAAGTAAGGCGTCTTGAAGTCATAATGATGTGAATGTACCATATACACACTCTAACAACAAGTTAAGAAATGTTTGGTTTTATCTGTCTTGCAGAGATGCAGATATGTGATCCTTGAACTACACTGGGACTTAATCCAACAAACAGAAAGTATTCACACTAATAAAACCTCAAACCTGTCGCAGAACATTAAGGCCAGTAAGTTCAACCATGGCAACTAGAGTTTTCCTTCAATTTAATGGGTTCTTCAAGCAAATGCAGCAGTAAAAAGACCTGGTGTTTTCTGTATAATAGACCATAACATACTGAGCAACCAACAACGCGCGCCACAACATAAAGATCTGCACTCCCTGTTCCTCAACACGACAGGCTATTGCTCCTACTGCTGCAAGTCTGTCCTTTCTGCTTCTGCGGTTCTATTTCTGTCTCCTCAAAGCATAAACATGTGGCTTCAGTGTTACTTGGACCAATGACATCCAGTCTGACCACCGCATTCCTGTTGTGAACCAGAAAATTGTCTGTAATTCTTTCCAGAGTCATGAAACAGTTGTTGCTAATATGACAACGATAATAAATGTAGTAATAATCATAATAGTACGTGAGGATTAGTTTTATCTCTATTTCCCTCCGGCAACGGGATCCCAATAGAACAAAACAGAAAAATACATTTAAATGAGTCAACAATGCAAAAATGACAAATTGATCAGCAGAACTGTCACCAATAAGTTTCACATCATTATCGTCCGATTGTTTCACTTCGCCTTAATGGTGCGTTTGAGGATTTGCAGCCCCAAACATGCAAGCCTTTAATCAACTGTGCAATATTTTGAAAATCTGAAACTAAATAACTTACCGTGACCCCTGTTGTGACTGGACTGTTCAAATCCCATCTTTTTTCCAGGCCTGCAAAACAAATTCATGTTCCGCTGGATTCCATTTTATTATTTGTAATGGCATAGCGGTTGGCTGTTCATGAGCCTTGTTGTTCTCACAGGACAACTAGAATCTATTTTAAATGTGGTGACATTGAAGTTCATTTATCGGTCAATATCAGCGCCAGTCAGGATGATAATTCTATATACATTTGTATAAAATATGAGTTTGTTTGTCCTTCATTTTCATGCATCACTGTAAGAAAGGCAGAGAGGCATCAGCCCACCTAGTCTGCCTGTTGACAGGGAGCAAAACATGCAAGTGTACCACAATGCCAAAGAGTCAGTCTGTCACTCCCCCCTTTCAAACTTCTCACACCATTGGTTAGAGTTAGTTAGAATTAGTGTCTACGGGTTACAAATACATGCATATTGACCAGTTCCAAAGATACAGCTGTCAGAGTGCCTCCTCAACCGTAACGATGGCACTCTGCACAAAAGAGGAACCGCACAAAAACAGTCGGTTTGTTTGTTGAGCTGCAGGCTTCCATAATGCATTTTTTTTTTTTAATCCTTGATTATGAAACAACCAGAATTGCTCTGCCTGAGGATTGCAGGCTTGGCTGCAGCTCATAAATGGCTACAAGATGTATTTTGGCACTAATCCAGGTTATGTCTTAAAGTTGACTGATAAGGTGAACGAAGTGAACTCTGTCCGTCTGTGTCAGCTGCACTACCTGCAGGTGACTTTCAGTGCGGGTCTGGTGACATCAAAGCGACGGACAATTCCCTTTTGATTTTTACAACTCAAAAGAATTATTACCGGGGAGATTAAAGAGTGTCGAAAATGACCCACGTAGATAAAATTCTGCAGCAGAACGGCACTAAGAGGTTTATTGGGGGTGTGAACAGCACTTAAGATTTTATCTGTGTTCAGCAATAATTGAAGGTCATGGCACCTGTGAATATCCAGAAAAACTACTGTGCAATGTAAAACTTCTAAACATCATGCTAGTAATGAGTAGAATATTATGTGTAGTCACATCAAGTGCAGAGGCTCATTGGAGCAGCGGCCGACCCAGGGAGCGTATTTGAGCTGATCTACGACAGTGGGGCTGATGTGAACATGTGACGCAACACACAGGATTGTGCGGACTTTGTCTTTAATGTGCGGGCAGATAGGGGTGAATGAACCCGTCTGACCCATAGTCATCGTGTCCAGAGAGAATTACTGACCCAGGAAAGGCTCTTTTGTTGTCATTTGTCTGCGTGCATGCCCTGAAACAAACACACACACACACACACACACACACACACGATCCCTAAAAGCACTGCTAAATCACACACTGACACACAGTCACGTAGCTTAAGGGATGAAATGAAAAAATGCACTTTTATTATATTAAAGTGAAACAACAACATGACCTGAATTAGATGGTAAAATAAACGTCAGTTTGACAGTATAGGCTCATGTTATACTAGTGTTTAAAGATAGTGAGTGGAGTTGCAGACGCAGACGTTCCTCCTTATGACAATTCAAGACTTGTTCAAACAGTGAAAGGCTGGAGTTGGTACACCTTTGTATTTTATCCTTTTGAGTATCTTAAGTGAAAGAATAAGCTTAAACTGCATAGCCGTGGTGTATTAGGTTCTTTCGTGGAAGGTCGTAAAGTTTTCAAACTTAATGTTGACCTCCACACTGTGTCAATAGCCTGGCGCTGCTTTAAAGCGACATTATGTAACTTGTTGACATTAAAGTACCACAATGACATGTATCAGGGGGCATAGTGTCTCTTTCATCTCCACAACAAGGCCTTTTCCTGCACCATTTAACTTTGAGTGACTTGGCTGGAAACCTGAGGGACACTTTAAGGCACCAAAAACTCATGGCGGAGGTGAAAAGACTAAAGAGCAGGTTCACATCGGAACCATACACAGGAAGGATGTCACAGTAGAACCAAAAGTCTTTTTTAACTCATGTTAAGACATATTTGTTGTCTCTCTGTCCTTGTATTATGTCAAAATCCCCCAGCCATCATATAAACAGAATTGAATGGGACAGCGTCCTGTAATTACCACTTGTGCCAGCAGAGGCCACTGTTGCTAAGCAAAAGTAACATTATGTTATTTTAACTACATCATTTCTGGGCTAGTTCTGGGCTATTTCCCTATGTGGAGTTCATAATATGTCCAATGCACAACCACACACGCACGCACATACTGTATTTCCACAATGAAATAGCTAATTTACAGAACAAATAATCCAAATACACCCATGTCCTTTCAATAAGACACTTATTCTTGAAAAACAGAACAGATTTGCAGCTTTAAATGACCGGTTTGCTCTTATGGGTAATCCGTCCATCAACATCACTACTTTAAAGAGCATTTATTATTGTCATTATTGATAAGAAGTGATCGGCTCAGAGCGATGACATCACAGCAGAATTACAAGATCCGAAAATGTTTACACTGACGTTGCTGCAGCAGGCTCAACTATGGCTGCGACTTGAAGCGTACAGATGAGCGGCGGCGGGTGGTGCAGATTTGTGTCCTTGATGTGACATGGCTATTACAAAATGGACAGTTTATACCAGCTTTTAAAAGCTTAATAGGACGTAGGCTCATGGGGATTATCCAGCAGCTGCTGGAGGCCACAGAGGAGGGTAGAAATTATCGTCTACATGTGAGGGAAACGCACCAATCAGGTGCACAGCGACTTCACAATTACAACAACATCACACATTCCTCATTCGTTTTCACCTCGCCTGCTGTAACTGAGGATTTAAAGCTAATTCCATGAAGTAATTTGTCTAATTCAAATCTAGCTCTTCGCCTGTTGCCTGCTCGACTGTCCTTTTGTCTTCCTCCCGTCAGCAGAGGTGACACTGAAATGTGTTGCATTCTGCTAAAACTGGCGCTTCGAATGCATTTACTGCAGCAAGGGAAATATTATACGACTTATTATGTCACTTCTCTCTGCAGCCAGAAATATACACTATGTTCAGTATATGACAGCTGCATACTCTCTTTTAAAAGCTCTGAAACGTGTTAATCGGTTTACGTTTTCTCATTAATGTGATCAATAATAATACTCGTAATACATTGAAATATGCATGAGCATTAGCAGCATTCCAGGCTAGTGTTTAAGATCAAATTAAATCTGTGTTGACTGCAGAGAGCAGTTGAGCGGAGCTTCCGTGAGAGGCCTTAAGTGTGAGGCGCCGAGAGAATGAATACCACCGTGAGCGAGGCTATTCCCACCGCTCTGCTCTGACCACATGTTCTGACCACATGTCAGAGCTTCCGTAACTTTCATGACGCTCTAACTTTAATATCAGCAACAAAATAAGGCTTCCCTTTGTGGGTATTAATTTGTCAAATACCTTCTTCTTTATAACCAAATACCTGCCACAGCTGCTAATCAGCAGATGTCTGTCTGCATGCTAACGTATGAGAACATTACTCATGCTTAGCATCAACTAGCATTGTCTTTATAAGGCATGCTCACGTTAGCCTTCTGCACAAAGCACTGCTGTCACATCATGACTGTGGACTTTTAGTTTGGTTTTGGTGGAAAAGACAAACAGAACTGAGGAGAGAATCCATGAATCCTTGGTGAACGCATGTTGAAGATCTCTGAGGATGACTATCACCGCATGTATGGAAGCTGGCAAGCATCCGTCAACTTGTCAACAGAGAAAATTTAATGTGATATGCAAGCAGTTAACAGCTACTGATATATACGTACAGTATATAATATCTGACATTCTTTTATACAATATCCCGCTGCTTCGCCTACATTGTAATGCAGCTGCACAACCAGCCGAATTTAACTGTAGTAAAGCCCCCCCGCCCGGAAGAATATAAAACATTTTATGAGAAACTTGTGTTCCTGTAAACTAAAATCCTTTCGCACCCTTAATGAGATAACTGCAAACAACTGGGAAACAAAGACCAAACAAATTGACATCACAAACACGGTGGACAACACCACACAGATTTTCCGCACATGTATTTATTGACGGCTGTCGAGTATTCAGCTCATTTCCCCTAAAACCAGGCACATCATAACTTTGGTTTGGTTCATATAAATTTACTGAATAACTTCTGTCTCCTCTGTAAAGTTTCGGTGCTGGATGGAATGTATGCTGAAGTATCTCAGATGAAGGCAGAAGCTACTTTGGCAGTGTGAGAGTCAACAGATTGGCCCGATCTGCATCTGCGGGTTTCTGCAGATGCATACAAAGATGTGACGCTATTAAGATGCAGAAACATGAGTTTCCTCATTCTTATACAAGCAGAACGTTTTGCATAAAACGTTCCTGACAAAACAAATTTGCATACTTTGCAGGATGGTTTTGATAATCCAAAGAAGACTCCAAAGAATCTCCATGAACAGTCAGACGAATGTGCGATGGGAAAACTGGTGCTGTTTTTGGGGACTGGACCGCCGGGAGCTGAACAGATTACACCACACTATATTTCACAATCTCCAATCTAAGGAGACTGTGTGGGATAGATGTTGTAACTCAGTTGGAGGATTAAAGGAAAAGCTATTCCCCCTTCTCGTTCTCCAGATCAGTCGCTGTACTTCTTGATCTCAGACTGGCATCCTCTGCCGTGTCATCATGGTCTTAGCAAAGCTGCCAAAGCCCCAGTGAGTCACTGCGAACTGACTTGGAAAGAAGAAGGAAGAAGTGATGCTTCCAATGTCGAAGTGTCGGTGAATTTGAGACTCACAAGGCCGTTTGTCCAAACACCTGAACCAATCTGTTTACCAACACTCACTGGTCTCTCAAGCAGTGGCAGACGTGGTGAAACTGCTGCAGGAGGAGGCCGTACTGGAAGTCTGACGAACGAAGCGTTTGACTTCAACACCTGTCGCTGATCTTTCACCAACCTAGTATTCACACATGTAGCTTGTTTGTTCATGTTCCGGGCTACAATGATATAATCCTTGCTGTGGTTCATCGGGGTTCCCACGGCAACATTCAACAGCGTCCTCAGGATGAAAACAAATGCAGTTTGAAAGGAATCTAACTGAACCCTTCCTCGTGGAGATACATGCTGTGTCCTAAATCATTCACCCATTCACCCTGTGTGGGGACGTTATAACCTCATTGGTTAAATTAAAGAACCCTTTCTGAGTTCCTTTGGGTCTTTTTTATTAATCGCATCAACCCAAACCAATGTCATCTGGTGGAAGCATGCATTTCCCCAAGTTGATAAATAAAAAAGTACTTTGTGTTCATTCGTGTTGTGACATGTTTCTCCAGCTCTATTACTACGTTGTTTTCATCCTGAATTACAGTGACCCATATTAAAATCACATGTAGGGGTTTTCGGTTGGTTTATTTTGTTCTCCCTGCAAACAAACAAACTCATCCCTCTTGTTTTGTCCTGCCTCAGAGTGTGATGGAGTCTTCACGGGGGGGGACGCTCCCATGTTGACATCATACCCTCACCCAGGGGTTGATCAACCTGTACTTGTGTCCCTGCAGCAACCGCCCACGGATCAGCCCTCTTAATCCAAACACCTGGTGACTTCCTCTGCGGCTTAGCTGACTGATTGAATGGATGCCTTCTTCCTTTTCCGCCCCTGTCATGCACAATCGGTTGAGGGCTGCGAGACCTGCAAAGCTTCTACAGCCCACCTCTATGGACTTATAGAGAGTCTTCCAGCCTCTCCACCAGTTCCTGGTACGTTGCACCATTTCCTCTCCTTGGCTTCCTCCTCACGCTCGTCCCTGGGCACTGTATGTTCCAGCATCTTCAGTTGTTTTTATCAATAGTGAAATAACACCATCATCCACTCCACGCTATTGAACGAGAGTGACTGATCAAAGGCTTCTCTGATAAGAAGACATGGAAGTAAATGTGATGAAGTACATTAAGTATATTGAATTGGACTGTGAACAATACGCTAAGACCTTCTTAATCCAACTTTGACATTCCGACCTACTGGCTCCATCTGGATTAAAGTCAGAGTCAGACACTTTTCATTCAGTCTTCAGTAATTGAAGAGGCAGGACAACACAGTCATTGAAGATGCGGGTGAACACGTCAGAGGATTACTGACGACAACTGACGGGACTTATCGTCCTGTTGCTCACTGATCACACAGAGCCAAGTCGCACATGTAAAACCTGCACATGTATAGTTGTACTGCAGCAGACAAATGATCTCTTCTGCTCTGAGCCAGTTAATGTATTAAAGCAGCAAATCAGCTGACAATACATCAGTGAAATTACCAGCCAGCAGCAATATTAAAAGCCTTTACATGACATTAAGAGCTTTACATAATGCTCCACCGCAATGAGATGATACGTGATGCGCAATTACACGACTGCTCTTAACTACAACTGGACCTCAGATGCAAAAGATGAATGAAACACAAACAGTTGGGTCTCTAACATCTAATGCTTAATGTAACCTAATGTGAGATGATAAAACATCTGCAGAGGTTCTTATTGGAAGTACAGATATAATTTACAATAGTGGACTGGCTGCATTAACCTATGGACAATCAGTCAAATTGATTCATATTCAAACACCGGTGGATGGACTGCCCCACATCTGGCAAGCAGATTAGTCCATTTCAGCGAGCTGTGGTTGTGCCAGGAAGGGCTGGCGATAAATCAAATTATATTTAAAGGAAGTACATTTGCTTGCCTTCTTAGACACGGCAAGATGCAAATTAACATCAACTTAATCACAGATTGTCATGTTTGATGTTCTGTATCATAATTATTCCCCCAAAATGTTGGCATGCTCCTTTAAATAGAACGAATGCTATGCTATTCTTTTTTTTTTCTTTTGTCAGCCATTAATCATTCATCCCGCTGAAACAATCATGTTGGTAGTGATTCATTTCAATAACCTGCAATGAATTAAGCAAACAGCTGTGAGGCAGTTTTCTCAGGGGCCTCCAAGGGTCACATGATAAATCTTAGAGGCCTAGATGGAATCTGACGTTCCTCTTATGTTCGCTTTTATTATCCTGACACTTTTAATTCTTCTAACAATATTGAAAACGAGAGCATGTGTACTCACACTTACTGCATGTTATCATCATGATTGGTGGTTGAGGCAAGTTTTTGTGTGTACTCAGTGTTTATGTTTCTGCCCCCTGGACGGTTGATGATGAAGCACTTAGCCAAAAGCTTTTTTTATTTCCTCCATGTGGTACGTTGTAAGTGCTCTACTGTATGTGATCTCTGCTTGAACATCCACCCAAGCTTTAATTTCACAGTCTAAATAGGCCCAAGAAGACAATTAACCATCTGCCCCCCCCACCGGCGCTCAGGCGGCTGGCAGCGTTTGTAGTCCGGCTTTGTTGTCCGTCGCGCACGTGAGCAAACTGTCAAAATGTCCCGCAAATAATCCAAACATGAGACCCAAAAGATTTGAGGGAGCACTTGATGGATCTACCACAAGTAACTAATATATGTATCAAAAAAAGGAATATCCATCCTCAAATAAACGGCGAAAATAGTGAGTTTTCTCGAACAAAGAACATTTTGTACGTTCCTGCACCGCCATATGTCTCAAATTACTTTATTTTGAATGTTTCTCTGAAAAGTTTCATTTGCTTTTTCTGTTGCCAGACAGCTGACAGATCCGTCACCAAAATGAAAAGACACTTGATTTCTTAGAAGCTGTATTTTCGTCTACTTAACTTATTTCCTTGGTTATTTTAGTCGTTTTTTTTTTTTTTCGGTTTGCTTTTGGAATTTTTTTGGTTGCATAATAAAACCCCTCACTTCTGACCTCATTACATGCTCTTATATAAACGCCAGTAAAAATGTGGCATTGACATGACTTTTATTTATCTCCTGCACCAGCTGCTCCAGATGATACGTGTTACAGTGTTTCGGTGGGCTCAGCTGCATTGAAAACCCTGTGATACCAAGCCGCTTGTACAGTTTCAGCCACCTCCGAACAGCAGGTTGGAGGACATACAGATGTTTCACAAACATCTGCATCGAAACATTTCTATTACAATATCTCAGTAGGTTTAATGAACTATTACACTCTACATATGTGAGGAAACGGTTGGTTTGGTGCAGCGGTTAGTGGTTGTGTTGCAATCGATTTTACCGCATCAGAAGTTGTTTCAGATTTTGTCTCTGGGTTTCTTTTACTTGTGATTCTTAGTATTTCATTGGGCGCAAATATGTTCTCCACTTTGTTGTCTGCGAACCAGATCCAGCCTGGAAGCTGAACCCGAACCTCAGAGGAGCCCAACCGGCATACATACTGCAAATCCGATATATGAAGAACTAACGGCAATTTTCTATACAAATTCCGTCTCGGCTCGACGCGTCAGTCCAGTGCACCTTTCCATGACAACAGTGTGACCTGCTTGAAGGTGTGTCTTTAAACGTATGAATTGTTGCTATTCAGTTGGTAAACCACAGAGCCGATCCAAGTCTGTGAACGATGGGTAAACGTTGGGTTAACCCAGAATTCTTCACAAAAAAAGGTCCTCCTTTATTTGGATACTTAAAAGTAATGTTGGGTTTTCATCTGTAACTGAACACGACTTCACTGCAGCTGATAAATATACTTCAAACCACAGAGAGTCGGTTAGAAGCCACAAAAGTACTGGAAGCTGAACACAGACTTTTAAAAACATCTCTGGTCTCCACCACTGCAGCGGGTTGAATCTCGCTACATTCTACTGTTTTTGGGGGAAGACGAGGGGTCGTCACAGGTTGGCTGCGGCCGCGGGAAATCACCGGGGCAGAGGAGGTTCATCTCGAGCGAGGCCCGGCTCAGTACGGTTCAAATGTTAAATCTGTGCGACTCAGTTTGACTCGTCCAGTAAAACGTGCTAATGGAAAAACTCCAGTAGCGAGTCAGCTATGTTTTTCTTTCTCCTTATGTTTATACCAAAATTCTAATATTTGAGCTTCAGTATAATATGAAAGGGACAAACATTTTTTTGCTGTGGGACTTAAATGATTAATAAAGTGTAGTTAGGAATAAACATGTGACCGATGATGCTAGTTAGCGAGCTAGCACTACTGCTAGCGAGCTAATCTACGATCATGTTTAACACAGTGACACCTGTTGACATCGAGCTCCTTCCTCATGTTTGTTTTCTGATATTACTATGAACAGTATCAGTTGGCTTTCTAATTGACATAATTTGACGGCAGTCATTGTCACAATAACTGACTTCTCACGTGCTTTCAGTAAAGACTCCAATTTCTATCGTCAACTCCAGTTAGCTGCTCCCATTTCAGGCTGATTGTGATGATGCTGATGTTGGCTCACACCGTCAGTGTTTACCTGCGACACTGCAGCACAACAGATCCATACTTTATAGTGTTAGTAACACTTATGAGCTTCTCCTACTTTGACAACTGAAAATGTCTTCTGTGAAAGACTTGCTCTGCCTCCAAGGAGCATTTCTCATGTATGAATGCAAGCAGCAATAAGAGCAGCTCTTAGACGATGATGGAGGGTCACTGGGAACTGAATTGTCACTCACTGTGATATATAAAGTGTAAGGCAATCACATTTTCTGCCTGCTGATTTATAAAAAAAGGCCATGAAATTCCTCCGGTAGCAGAAGAGGTAATCCTCCTGCACATCATGTGTAAAATATGAAGTGCGAGGAAGAAACGTGCACCTCTCCCCAACAACTGAGAACCTGTCAATATCTATGTAGCACTTCAAATGATCTGACTGCATGATCTTTAAGTTACACTAGTAAGCAACGGTTAGCAGCGTGTCTTACAGGTGTGTGAAGAAATGAAACATGTACGTACTTAACTTGACTCTAAATGATCAAGCAGATGTGATGCAGCCGCTGACTCACTGGCTCATTGCACTCAGGAATACTTTTATTTGGTACACGGTTAATTAAGTGTTGTCGCATGTGTGCACTCTGACACAAGAAATGCATTTTGCAAGGAAAACAATGTGGCAATTAAAAATGTTTCTGCATCTTTCTATGGAAAAGCGCCACACATGACATGTTTGGGTGCATTCAGACTGCACATGCATCAACAGAGACGATCTCTAGCACCATTAGGAAGCGCAGATATCGCCCCCGGCGTAATGTCCTAGATGGATAAACACATGAATGAGTTTGATAAATGAAAATGAGACTGTCCATTCAGTACGTTGGAAACCTTTGGGTGCTTTGGTGTTTGACCTGGGTGTATGACAAGCTGAATCTCTGTTGGACAACATCTACTCAACAGGAAAGCAAAAAAAAAAAAGCAATGAACCAGCACATGGAAGAAACATGTTAAGCAGATGGAGGTTGACATGAAAGAGTAAGGGCAAGATATAAGGTTGGTGGACGAATCCGGGCCTCCAAAGTTAGAACTTTCATTTGTTTCAACTCCCTCAACATATGGAACAATAATATTTTCTGTTCCATCAAACTTCAAGTCAGCACGTTTTATCTCTTCTCCCACCGTCTGTCATACAGATGCAAGAGTGAACTTCTATCTCCGCATCTCTTAAATAGCATCATCTTTTTTCCCCTCAACTTTGAACGCACTCGTTCACACTCCTGCACCCACGTTGACACTCTGTTAATCAACCTGTGGCAGGTTTCGTCACTCACCCTGGCTGTTGGGTCCCGCCTCTCCCTCCTCGCAGTCCGTCATGTTGTTCAGCATCCTCTCTCCTCCTCCAGCTGTGCACACTGAGCACTTGATCTCGTTGCTTAGGAAAAGCTCTCAGTGGGCTGCAGCCAATGACAAGATGCGCTTTACTTCTGCCTCTGTTCTCGCGCGTCTGATAGCTCAGTTTAAACACAAGCAGAAGAAAGGACAGCGATAATTCATCCTCTCTTTTCTCCGTTGCATTAGTCCCTCTGCCTCTCTTCAGGAGGAGGATAGAGAGACTGAGGGAAGCTGCAGCGATGAGCCGACTTGATGATGGTGCTCCGCTGAGCACGGTGTCACTCACAGGCACTCTCCCTGTCTCTGTGCACCACTCGCCCCCAAGTCAGTTTAAACCCGATGACTACATTCATCATGTATTCAGAAGGTATTATCCCTCTCCTCCCTCCCTCCCTCCCTCCCTTCCTCTTTCTCTCCCTCACGCATGTTCATCATCATCCGTCTGATTATGAGAAAGGGATGGATGGAGAGGGATTGAGAGACGGGGATGCGAGACAGATAACAAAGTACTGCCTCCTGAGATGAAGTATCTCTTTTGATGTTCTTTTCAGAAGGAGAGGCAAGATTCCATTTCATTACTGCGCATTCATCCTTCTTTTGTTATTCCCCCCCCACACACTGCTTCTCTCTATTATATGCCCCTGCATGGCCATAGCCCATTATATGTGGGAACGGCTGCAGGCTGCACTTGTATAAGTCTGATTTTAAAATGAAACTCTCTCACGGGTACCACACACGCCGACTGACTTCTGGGGATGTACACTAGTTTTGAAACTTTCATTCTTGCTTTTCGATCTTAATCGAGATGATAGAAGTGAAGTTCTTAGTGCAGAGGGCCATTTGGTGAAATTTACGAGGAAGGCAGCATCAGTCAGAACAAGAGAGATGGTTTAATGACGTGAAATGATTGTCAGAGGATGAACAGGAGGAAAAAGATATGTCAGAGGTGGTGGATGAGTAACAGGGGATTAGAGGAGTAAAGGGCAGAGAGATACAGGGGACTGTTACAGACTGAACATCAGGCTCGTGGATTCTACATTCTTGTTTGGTACATGTGACATCAAGTTCGGCGAGCCCCTCTAATCCACACAACCTGTCTCGTGATAAAGCTAGCAATGCCAAAAAGACAACGGGCCTTTAAATGGATGAAAGTGGAAACCATTAGTATTTTTGTTGTTACATCACAGTCAGCGCCCACCTCTGCTGGTTAGATGATCTCTGAGGTTTGGCAGATGTTCAGATAGACTTTATCCTCAGTGACCTGCTCTGTGCCTCCCTGATTTTCTCAACATTACATTTCCACCAGCTCCACAAGAACTGGAAATACACACCATGAACATGTGAGTGACAGAAAGATGATAATAGTATACTATGGAAACGGAATGAGAGGCTATTCATTATCAGAACTATAATCAAGCATCTAATTCCACTGAGAGAAGCACAACCAACAGAGCAAAAATGAAGGATATTGTTATATATTAAGAAGAAGAAAGTTCTCAAATGTATGTATATATAACCTTTAAGTTGAGTTTTATGATACCTGGGATTACAGTTCTAGCTTTTATACATTTGAGGGATTATGCAAACCCCTTGGTGGGTTGCAACCGTCATCTGCAAGATTAAGTTCTGCTAATTCTAACACCTTTCGTGGTTGTCAATTGTCAATCAATTATTTATGTGAACATCTTGATTGCAGCAAGTGGATGCCGTTTCAAGGATTACACCTCGTCTCTTTGTGTCTGTCAAGGTCCGACATGGGACGTACCATGATAGTCAGACTACCAGCTACACCTACTGTACATCAAACATGCGTGTGGCGTAACTCACCATGTAACTCACCATTTCCCTGCCCTGTCAGTGAGAGTGGGCTGCTGGCTTGGCTTTGATTGGCAGACAGCCTGAGATCCCTCTTCATCTGGGCCAAGCGGCTTTAGCTCTTAACACTCGGGCAGCCCCCTCCCTAGCACCAAGTCTGCAGGGCTGCTGCTGCTGCACATGTGGTTCGGGATGCGACGCTTGTTCACACATTCCTTCACACCTGTGTTGGCTTAAAAATACATCTAAGGCAGAGGAGACACACATGTTATCGCCTAAGAGTGGTGTACAAGAACACAAACACATGCACACTGATAATAAACACACCAGAATGAACTTTCCAATGCCCTAATCCTGCAGATTAAGGCCATGGAGCATTGGGCTGAAATCCACTTTTTCTTGTTTCCTGATCAAACACAGAGCCTGCTCTGATGCCCGCAGCTCTGGATTCAGCATCTCGGGCAGCTGAGCACCAAGCTGACATCTAACCTTTATGACACCTGAAAAAAGCTGATGCTGTCATGATTTAGATTCATTGTTTTGGTTTATCTGTACAATACTAACTTTCCTGTCATTCCAGTCATCCACTGCACCTACTCTGCATCAGTCATCATGTCGCTCAGTCACACACCTGCTCTGCATTCCCCCTGCTGATTCAACTCACCTGGCCTGTCCCAGCCCCATACTCACCTTTTTTTTTAAAACATCATCATTGGAGTTGATGCAGCATGCAATCCTGCAGGTCTTGAAGCTGCAACGTGCCAAATTCCTTTAATGCCTTCAGGGTCAGTTTTGTCACTATTGGCAACGCCGTCCAGCGAGGGTGAAGATTTACGACTGATACGGAGCTCCGGGAGCAGTCGGGTGGAGGGATGAGAGATGGAGCTGTTGTGAAGGTGCGAGGACGTCCAAAGGCAGAAACTACCTCTGGTCCTTCCCCAAACAATCTGTCTGTCATCCTCACTCACATGTCAATGAACAACAAGAGAAGCTATCCTACCATCCTCCTTTGACCTGCAAAGCACTGCGGAGGATTCAGCCTTGGCATTTAAAGAGTCACCAGGTCAACAGTACGACCTGGATCCATGTTCCTGTCATTTTGAATTAAACACAGAGAACGAAGATGTTTTAGCAATTGAAAAGAATAGTGTAACATTTTAGCGGCAGAGTTAAATGAGAAGATTGATACCAGTCGAAAAATCGACTCGCCCACAAGAGAAACATCGTCGTTCGATGGAGAACTTGACACATTAGAAAAGTTTGGCTGTAAATCAAATAAAAGATGGCTTATTGTAACTTTTACTAATGAGGTTTGATAATACAGGTTACAGCGAGCAGCCACTTAGCTTAGCTTAGCTTAGCTTAAGCTTAGCTTAGCTCGACTGTGCACTGAAATAGGGTTCTACTATAAACGGATATGTGAGTGTGTATAAGAGGGAGAAACATAAAGAAATACATACTTGGGTTTGGCTTACAAACCTTAAACAAACACTGCAGGACTCCCTCCTGGATCACAACATTAAAAAATATTTTATTACTGGACATATACTTTAACTAACCAGTGATTTAGGCGAATAATACGTCATTATTACTGGTTCATAATAATAGTATGTTCTACTCCCCTGTCCTTCAGCGAACTCCGTACACGCTAATAAATGAAGACAGCCTGTAAAAGTGGCGTGCAGATTACATTCATTGACAACGACAGGGCAATAGAAATAAAAATAGTAGATGGAAGGTGCCAGTTGATGAATTATGCAAAAGACTGTGAGTTAATCAGACTGACAATTAATGTCCCGATGGCACTTGCGATGTGTGTGTTGTTGCATGTGAGGGGGGCAGACTTTGGGCACGTTTCTGGAAGTGTCATTGATTTATCATGCAATGGAGTTGGGATTAGATGTTAAAGGATAATTGTGCAGATTTGTTTTGTGTTTTTTTGTCAGAAAGTGAATATGAAAACTATATTTAATATTCAGGAAGTGAGGCCTCCGCCATGATCGGACAAAATAAAGCATTTTCTTTTGTTCCGCCTCATCTTCTAATGTCTTTTCTCATACTTGTATATATTTTACAAGTGTTGTGCCCTCTCTGAATGAGCTAGTAGAGCCTGTTCTGCTCTGTTTACACTGTAGTTTTACTTTCCATTCAGCTAAAAGTTTTCTCACAGAATCCACTTATGCAGCAACTCCACGGTTCCGACCTTTACGCCAAGGACCAGCTGATCGAGCTGAAGCTGGCCGGGCAGACTGGTGACCACAATGACTGACAGCCCCACACACACACTGGCTGGATCCACAACACAACAGAGACTCATGGGAGGAGACCTTTTCTGGTGTTCTGGACGATGTGAGAACGCTGGATGAGCTGGTGAGGACGTGGAATGAGTGTAATGTTGACCACAGGAAGAAACTTACGACCACTTTCTATCAACGACAGCTTTTAGATGGTTTATAGGAATGAATCGGGGTGTGGAAAGGAAAGAAGTGGCCGGCTTGCTGCTTTTATTAACATCAGATGCATCAGATTCTGCAGCCCAGACATTGAACTTGCAGCTGTGGGGCTGCATACTAAAAACATATCCACTTCAATCACTGACCGCAGGACTCCAGACACTGCACCCCTCTGCACTTTTTTAATAAGCGAGACCAAGAGACTTCAATCAGGTACAATTGGACAATTATTTCCTCTTTACTAACTTTGTTTCCAGCAATTACAGCCTAACAAAGTCATTTTCCTGCAGGGGTCAATAAACTGGTCTTTCTTCCGATTCTGATTCTTCTCTGCCCTCAAATAATCTCTTCCAGCCTGTGATCCTACGGGAACATAATCAGCCCCAAAAATATTCTGAATAATTCGAAATAATTCATAATTTTTTTTTTTTGGTCTCTAATCAAAGTGGTTTAGCAGTTTTGATCAGGAAAAATGTCAAATGGTGTAATCCTTTTCCAGCAGAGCAATCCTCTCAGCATGCTGACGTAGTTTGTCCCATGGATCTGACTGACAACAGCATTACGGCTACATAAACAAATGCCTGGCATGTTTCAAGACATCATGCTAAGCTAAGCTAACCAGCTGCAGGCAGTTAATTCATTACAACACATAGCACAGATCTTCTAATTGAACTCAGCAAGAATTTCCCAAAATGGAAAATTATTCTTTAAACCTGGCTTTCTTTCTTATTTTATTTTTAATAAAACGTCTTAAAAGCATTTGAAAAAACAAATTGACTTCATTGCTTTTGTTAAGTTTTGTTTGTTTTTCTGAAACAAGCTAAACTCAATAAAAGTAATTTAAGCTCTATAATCTATTTCACTTACACTAATTTAGGCACAATAAAATAAACACCTTCACACTGTTGTCCAAGCCAATACAACAAACCTGTGGTAAACTCTGTTCCTGTTCGTGATGACACGAACTTTACTTTCATAATCACATTTACTTTATTCGATTACTTAGTGGTTGGTGTAATTCTTTTTTTTTTTTTTTTTTTTTACTTGTAACCCATTAAATTTAAAATGGAAGAACTGTACTCTCTACTTCACTGACTTGCTTCACACTGATGCAACACATAAGCCTGTTCAGTTTATACTCTTCCTCATTCTCTTCACCATACCTGAACTGAATATAAAAAAATGTATGAACGAACGTATAAAAATATGGAAATTATGAACTAATACAATAATACTATTTGTTCCTGCCCCCCTGTTACTTTAATGCCATTAATAATCTATAATGGAGTTGTGGTGTCAGCAGGTGACCAACAGATGGCGACACAGACTGTACGTCTGCTGGTTCCCTGTCTAATCACTGCTGATCGATTACACCTGAATGTCACGGTGTGATTTACTATTCACTTCAAACTTTTGCTAAGTGATTCATGTTGGTTTATGATTAATTTTGCAAGTCGCTCTGAAAGTCTGTTTTCTTGCCCCAATGAAATAACCAGTAACTTGATATTGAAGCTCAACTGGCAGGATTGTGGTGATTCACAGACCAAGTTAGATCCAATAATGTGAGAAAAAAATCCCCGAGGTTTCATCCCGAGCCAGTAGAAAGACATTATGTCATCATCAAATGAAATTAATTAATAAGAATAAAAGAGCAAAGCACATCCACAACACTGCTATTACCCAGTAATGTTGTACATGAGTCACTTTGGGAGCTCCAAACACTGTCAGTTATAATAATAATAATAATAAACTTTATTTGTATAGCACCTTTCATACACCAATTGCAGCTCAAAGTGCTTCACAACAATAAAATTTACACGATATGAAAACAAAAAACAGAAAAGAAAGAAGAAACAAAGAAATTTAAAAGGAAAACCAAAAGGGTTTCAGGTCTGACCAAGTTACCAGACGTACATTATCATCAAAGAAATCACAGCATATCAGAACCAAATGTTCCAATAGGTACATTAAATTAAAACAAAATATCATTAATCATTAAAAACAGTGGATCAGCAGTACTGTAATTTGTTACAAAAATATCATCACTATTAAAAGGTAGTATAAGAGCAGTATAAAAGTGCAAGGATAGCAGCATACAGTGAGTAATTTGTTGCAAAAATATCATCACATCACTAGAGTGGTATAAAAGTGCTAAGGATAGCAGCATATCACAGTATAAAATAGATAATAACGACAGATCGGCTGTAGAATTATCTAGCTAAAATAGAGATAGAAATATAGTATGTTAAAAGCAGAACAAGGGACAACAGATACAGTTGCATTCTTCAGTCATTTTAGTAATTATCTGAATGCCTGAGTGAAAAGGTAGGTTTTAAGCTGTCTTTTGAATATGTCTAATGAGTCTGCTTCCCTAATGTTTTTAGGTAGTGCATTCCATAGTTTTGGTGCATAGTTAACAAAGGCTGCATCTCCAATCTTTTTTTGGCTATTTCTAGTTGTACCTAATAATCCAGCTGTCGACGATCGCAGGGTTCTGGTTGGTACATAGTTGGTTAGACTGTTAGTGAT
>CAAKHC010014738.1:30071-53665 GCA_901007825.1 Macroramphosus scolopax | reverse complement strand
CACAAAGCACAGTCAATTCATTTTGCAGGTGTGACTTCATTCACAAAAGTGCTGGACAGGCTGAATTTCTGACCGGATGATCTGACAGGAAACTGTTTCTGTGCAGGGAAAACAAGAACTGAAAGACGTTGAAGCATGTGGGATTGTTCTCACGTCGGACTCTGGCTGAGCTGATGATTCAATGAAACATCTGACCTCCTTTTTTTCATATACAGCCATTGTCTGATTGTGGAAATTTGGAGTCAGGCTCTCTGTACTAATGATTTGATCCAGATCAGCGGATGAGTTCCAGTATTCTGCTTTCGACTGTCGGTTTAGCTCCACAGGTTGAGTTGGTTCCACTCGACAGACGGAGGTCTGCCATCACTGTTGAAGCCAAAGCGTCACACACTATCCCTGGTTGACACGGCTGTGTGGACAAGCAAGGCGGCTTCTCACCGACCTCGTCCTCGTGGATCTTCTGCTGCTGCATAGTTACGAGTGAGATATGATGTTTCTCTCCAGGTCAGAAAACATCATGTGAAGCGGGGTTACAGTGTAACGAACGTACGCAGGTATGTGCAACAAATCACAGGATACGGAATCGGTCTCAGGTCGAAGCTCTTCACTGCAGTGGCGGAACCAGATGTGGATGATATACGGAGACTCCTGGGTGAAATATATTATCGATGCATCGGAGCAGCGGGGCTACAAGCTCTCCTGCCAACACATCCTCTCCTCTAGTATTCACTGATTTATGTTCATGTCTTCTAAAGTAAAGTATTTCTTCTTGCATTCCCTTAAGAGACTGAATATAAAGCGATTTCTCTCCTGTGCGTTGGGATTGTTAATGTTTCGTGCTGAAACCCTTTAAATACGTCTTATGGGCAATAAATGAAGACGTACATGTGGCAGCATGTAAAAGAATACGTAGCCTGTCATGTTGCAGCGAGGAGCTGCTTTACGTGCGTGCGTGTGTTGACTCGCTAGCATGAGCAGGGATTATTTAACAACACATAATAAAGCATCAACTGGAGTTGGAGGTAACACTTACTTAAGTTGTTGGTGAAGTTCGTTTACAAGACCACAAGGCCCAGTTGTGGTGTCCGAGCTATTATTGGGCAATCACTGTTCAAGGGAACACTGTAGTGAAATCACATCATATTCTTGACACTTGCAACGTGACTTCCTCATCTCTACGCTACACGCCTCTAAAGCAACGGAGGGAAGAAAACAAAATCGATGTTTGTCCTTTGATGGTTTTATCTTCGGCTGCCACGAGTGGGAAATTTTCTTAAAAAGGAAATGATCACACTTCAGAAACATGTCGGAGACATTCATTTCCTGTTATTGGGGAACTCGCTGTCGCTATAGCAACCCCTTCTATCAAACAAATACAGGTTGCCAAGGAGACGACCACAGTGCTTTATTTGTTTGACCTTCTGCGGAATAGTTGCTCCGGTGCCAGCGCCCGACATGAAACGGGCCAAGACAACGGTTTACCGTAGCGCAGCGGGCTGGAATGGATGTTTTTAATGCATCCAGTCTGTTTCCACCAGATCAACAACGGCTGCTGCATGGTTGCCAAATCTAGGAGCCCATTATAATCTAACTGAAGCAGAGCAGATAGTTAAACTAAACTGTACAAAAGAGGTAATTGGGTTCATTAATACTGGTCATCACGAAACCAGGATTCATCGGCCATTAGAAGCTGCAGCGTCTCGTCTCCCGCTCGGTGAGTCCCGAGATGTTTTGCAAACGTTCCCTCGGCTGCAGCAGAAGTGGATAAGCATGTGCAGACAAGCTGAGTATAAGTGAGCAGTGGTCGTGATGAAAGAGAGGGCGCGCCTCGGAGATGATGTGATGCAAGGCAAATGACTCCGGTGAGCTGAGTGATGGCGGCGTTTAGAGCAGTCGAGGACAACGTACAGCGAAGTGATACGGACATCGTAAATACCACATGTGCAATTTGTACTGCACTTGTAATAAGCCTTTAAAAAGAGGGTAGCGTAGCATCAATCATCGTCCTGGCTTTGGTTATAGGAGCGTTTCCTTCTTCTGATTGCATCATTTCAGCCCTCACTTGCAGACAGTAGAGAACCAATCAAGTCTTTCCCTCTGATGTGGGGGGGCGGGATAATCAATCCAGAGACCATTAATTTCTCGTGCAGCCACAACAAGTGCAGACGCTCCAGTGTTCCGATGTTACATGTGGTACTGTTGCACTGAGGCCTGTGCAGGGAACTCTGGGTGCAGGCGACATGCACGGGAGTTAAAAAAAAAGATTGCATTTGTCTATACAACTCAAATCCTAATGAGGATCGGAAACCTGCGAAATGCCCCTTTAAATGCACATCAAATTTAAATTGCATATGCATCGCCTCTTAAAGGACGACGCACCCTCACACAGCGGCAGATCTTCCCACAGCAGGTCCGGATGTGGCCAGTGTTGTCATGCTTCCTGACGTCGCTGCTCTCACAGTAGCTCTTCTGTGTGTTCCTCTCTCTCTCTCTCGGTCAGCTGTATTTCGGAACATGTGAAGTCATCGATGGAAGGTCGACCCGTGAAGTCACATGTGTCCAAACTGGGAACAAACTGGACTATAAAAGTGCAGCGTGACGATGCTAATAAAAGGAAAAACAACATTTTTCAATGCAACTTTTGGACATGAGGTTGTTTTTTTTTACGGTCTTGAATAATAAAACGCCTCACAAGATTTCAACGTGCAGTTACTGACGTGAACGGCAGACCGATTCTGGCATGGCCTGCTTACTCTATCAAACTCAGTTTGTCCTCAGAGGCTAGAAATGGCCTCTACATTTAATTAAAATGATGTTAGCTTTGAATACTTCTCGTCACCTAATGACACATCAAACCACTCATGTTCTGTCAGTTCGTGTTAGCGCTTTAACGTCCAAGCTTTAGGGAAAGATAACAGTTTGGGTCGCTCGCCTTCACACGGTGTTTTGGAGGAGGACTGACAGAGCTGCCGTTATCCCGATTACCAGTCAGTGTACCATCAAAATGAAGCTTTTATGTTTAGGTAAGTAGTTACGTAATGTCCCTTTAAACGGTCGCCTGTCTGCCGCTCTGTACGTTCAATGTGTCCATGCGGTACCAGTCTGTGAGCATTAACTGTGCTTGATTGCTGATGTAGAACATAAGAACCCTCCATGTTAATCTTGTGTAATTTCAGGGTGGACGGCTGATGTAGTTATTAGGCTCACCAGCAGCCGACCGCACGGGGCTGGACGGGGGCCCGGCCGACCCGCGGGGCCGCCGAGGCGTGACCCTCCCTCTGCTACCTGGGTGGCTGTGATGAATTAGCTCTCTGATTGATCTCCTGAGGGGAAAGCTTCTGCTTTACGTCCTTGGATTCGCGGAAACCATCGTGGCGAAGCAAATCACAAAGCAATCCTGTCGTCTCCGAGGACTCGTGAGAGTCGTCGGGAGAACTTGCAGGCACATTTCTCACTACAGTCCAGCTTTATTATTTCAGACATCACATTTATCCTGTCTCCATTTGGCGTCATGATTCTGTCTTCTTATTGAATACAAGTCCGACACATTCCTTGTTTAGACCACCTTAACTACAATTAAAGCAGCTGTCAATCATGACGTCACTTCCCTTTTATACAGTGTCAAAATAACTAATAAAACCAAACTTGTCAGGGAAAACACTTGAAGATACATCAGAATGACAAACACAAAAGGGGAACTGTGACCTTAATTACAAAACAAGGTAACAAGACACAGGTGAGAACACGAGGGCAGGCAGGGAGCCGATTAACAGACGAGACACAGGTGACATCAATAACCAAGGGCGGGACAACAGACGCAGACAGGAAGTAAAACACGAGGCAGGTGGAGTCAAAATAAAACAGGATACAAGCAGGATATATGAACACCAATGTGACGGCCGCAAGGCCTCGCCTGTGATTGTTCTCTATCTCCCAATTAGGACTGATGAGGTGGGCGGGGTCACCGAGTTCACAGCCTATATGGTACCTGGTTCCGGTGCTCGGTCGCTTTTGCACTCCACTCTACACCTGCTTGCTGTGTCTGCTGCCGCTGCTTAGTATAGTTTATCTTTTGTTTGGTGTAACATGCAACATGCATTCACTAAATTACCTACACGCAACACACGCCCTCATTGTCAGGTCACCCGAGGCCATGACAACCGACGAGACAAACACATCTTGAAAAGTCAAAACTATAACCTAAATAAGATCGTGACACCCTGAAAAATTAGTCCCTGAAATATTGATCAAAGTCTCCAGTCATCAATAACTGGAAGGACCTGCTGTAAGTGGGTTAGTGGAAATTTAAAATTGACATTTGCCTCTTTGCAAATGTCATCTTGATTAGCTCCACCAATCCTTTTCAGATAAGGAAACATCCCGAGCACCAAAGGTCTGCGCAGTCACACAGTCTGTCTGACAAGATCAGTTGTGTTTGGTTGCCACGGTGATATCATTAGATGGTATCCTCAAAGGGTTCGCTATCTTCTAGAGGTCACTCAAGTCACAGTAAACAGCCGGGAGCGCTGCGATTTGAAGGCGTGTCTGTGTGTGCAGCGTGTGTAGAAGCCACGTCAACGTAAACACGGCAAACCCCGTACACACACACATGCACACACACTTTCAGAATACTCGTTTTAAATCAGCTTGGACAGTAAGGAAACGCTGCCACACAGCCAGGCTTCCTGTTGCGGCTCCTTCCTTTGAGAAATCTGCCAGTCGTAACTCACGAGCAGCCAGTTTGCTAACGTGTCCGAGGTCGCCAAACATCTGTATTAACAGACGACAGTTAGAGCTCGCCGACTTCTCGCCCCGCGGAGGCTGACATCTGATCAGCTTATCAGAGCAGGACGCCTTCATGCACGGCCAATGAACACAGCCGACGAACCGCTTCCTGCAGCCTCTCTGCAGGAATCCGTATCAGAGGTGTTGGACGTGATACAGAGCAGATCATGGGGGCGGAGGTGGGACCCAGTCTTTGTTTTGGCAAGTCCCGAGTGAGTGTCGTGTCTCTACAAGTCCAGAGTAACTTGGGTTTTAATTCCCAAAGTCCTAATGTAATCTGTCGAAATATAATGACATTTCAAACCAGGAAAGCTTTAAACAGTCTCATTTAACAGCTAACAGCTAACCGCTAGCTCGCTAACGATCAATTAGCCTGATGACTTAACGCTCTTTGCACGCCCTCAAATGTTGATGAAAGTCGGTAGTTGTTCCGTCCAAATGTTTTGCATATTGTAGTTGGTTCTCTGTTGTTGCCGTGGGTCACAACATTGTGAGTAGAGCTTCTGTCCGCGCGGACCTACAGCAATGTTAAGTCCTCCGAGACGTAAATCTAAGCGAGCCGTTGGTGTCAACGTCGGGTTGCGTGTGTTGCATAGTTTTGTAAACCAAATTTTAGATTCAAATCCAAGTCAAGTGCCTCGAGTCTGCACGTCTGCATGAACACCTGACATACACACACACACACCCTTCTTTACCTCACTGCTCAGGTCAAAGGTCACCCTGGGTGCGATCGGCTTGTCCAAGCCAGAGAGAGGGCTGACACCATCATCATGATGCAAAGTACAGCAGACAAGCAGATGCATGCTGGGTATAATCCTAACACAGGTGTATTTTACACAAATACTACTACGAACATACAATGGTAATAAGTCCCGTACATGTATATCTGACACCGCTGCACCGCTGACTCCACAAAGCTCCTCCAGTTGTCGCCGCTCTGCTGAGTCACCTCCACTTGGATCATTCAACAGGTGGGTTATCTCGCCATTCAGCGCCAGATAGATTGATGGAGTCACATATCAAGTAGATTGTCATACAGGACACGCCTGAAAGTAAATCAGAGTATTACAGCTTGGCCGGGAACCAGTTTGACTTTGACATGTTTTAAAAGTTTATTGTCTGTAATCAGTTTGCAGGTTCAGATGACGTCCCTGATTTTTATAGATCACATTTTGTTAATCAATCACGAAATGAAAGATGATTCACTCGATATCATTGCACAATAAAGCGTTGGCATGAGGGAATTATCGTGCTCGTGTGGTGCTGCTCTCGATTGTTCACATACTTCCGCAGCGGCTCGGTCGGAGGAGGAAGGTGTGAAATAATGCAGCTGAAGGGAATTAAGGCCTGAAGCCTTTTGTACAGAGTATTAATAATTCAGTGTTTGTTCCACGGAGGTTCTGCAGGACACGTGAAGGTTTGATTGGTGGACCGGAGTATGAAATTCATCCCGGTAATTATCTGATTACATATCAGACTCTTGCATGCAGACTCTGCACTTCAGTCCCAGTGATGAGGCAGTTAATGAGCTTCTGATGATGTCATGAGGGTTTTTATTATATTAAAATCACTTTAACATCCATGCAAACAATTTTCTTTATTGTTATTCTCATTATCATCGTGTAACATTGTCATTCTAAAACTGTTTGACCCTTTAAGAGCGGAGCAAGTTAACACACGACACTTCATCAAAGGTTTCATTGATATCAGCTACGATCACGTTGAAGCAAAGACACGAATATTCACATATTGTTTCCTTCTAATACGTTTTCACAGTGTTTCATAAGAAAACTACAAATATACGAGATGTGTTTAAGGAGCAGATATGTGGTCTGTTATTCATTATCTCGTGTCCTCACGTGACCCTGAACAGGGTCACGTGAGGACACGGTGCTCTGCAAAGGGTCCTGTAAAACACAATTATCATTGTTATATGTTTCTATTATTTTCCTGACCTTAATTTGGAGCACCTGTCATTATCACCCCGTACAGTTCATCAGCCTCCATAATGATTAAGAAAATAAACCTCTCAATCAGAGTCAATAAAAAGGGATCTTATCATCCTCTGGATTTATTATGTAAACTGTATTAGGGGAACCTATTAAATTGGCAAGTGTCTATCATTAGGAAACCTTGTACCTGTTCTGTCATGAATGATTTAGAAACATAACGTTCATGTTGTAGTTTGTTCCAGTTGTGTTTCTTTTATCATTAGAATATTAGAAACACCTGCAACGACCTTAAAAATAAACATAAAGTGTCAATATAAACTGAAACATTACAGGGCTGCTGTATTGGTAAAATAAAAGTAAAATAAAAAGATTTATGGGAAGAATATAAATAGTACAGAGTTTAATTTAAATGTATTTATGTAAATAATAAATTAAAAAAATTATTTAAAAATAAAAAAATCAATAGAAAATAGAGGAAGAGTTTGGTCCGAGGGGAGTGTCAGTGTCCCGTGTGTGTTGTTTTTTTTTTATGAACACAAAGATCCAACACAATGTGACTGAAGCCTCACCCACTTTTACAAGTTGCACTATTTCCTCGGCGCTATAAATACGAGCCGGAGCGAACATCTGCATCCACACGAGTCCCGGAACAGGTGGGTCCGTGCAGCTGCAGCAGCTTCATCCGCGGATACCCGACACACACACACCTGCAGCCAACATGCCGAAGTGCCCCCGGTGCGACAAGGAAGTTTACTTCGGTAAGTTTTTTGTTTGTTTGTTATTGTTTTTTTTTTTGCTTTATTGTGACACGCGCAGATGTTCTCTGCAGAACGTTTCCTGGTTGATGACATGTTGCTGCTTTTTACACGGAAAACAGGAAGTTCACTGAGTGCAAGCAGGCGGATTGTAGATTTGAATAAGATAAAAATAAATAAAAAATAAATAAAAAGCCCTGCTTGAATGTTTAGAAAAGTTTTTGCAGAGGTAGAAATATTCAGATAATAAACATCGTAGTACAACAAAGTACTTCCTTGCATACCTGAAGTAATGCGCTGACCTTGTAAAAGTATGCATTTCATCGTAACTGCATACTTTTACAAGTCACGCAATACAAGTATTTACAAGAACAACACCAGTGAAGTATCATGTTACTGTGTTATTGGAGCACAAACATGGATGGAAATAACTCTGTTTGTCATCTATAACGCATCATATTCTAAATCTGGTGTTTTGCATGTCAAATAATACAAACTAGATGTTGGATAAACGTCCAAGAGAATAAAGTACAATTTATATTTTCTATTTATCACATTTATATTCACTTGCTGATCACATTAGCTGTCAATCTTAATATTTTGCATCAGATATTTATATGCATTTTCTGCAGATGAAAAACCCCAGTAGCCTCAAAAGGTCACAAACCTGCAAGTTTTATTGTTATTGAGTCACTACGCAGTTTAGGAACGACCCAGTGGAGCAGAGAATAACAGCCTCCGTCAGTTCACCGTCGCAGCTCCGTCTCATGAGATTGACATCAAAGTTTCGTCCCCTGTTTGTATCCAGGATGGAACGGACGGCTCAATTTTTATTCCCGTCTTAATCCGTTTACCACATCGTCTGCGGCCCAGTAAATCTCCTCCTGAGACGCACGGAGGCCAAAGGAATACACAGTCCTGCTGTGCCAAGTCTCTGTCGGTTGAATTGATTGTGCAACTGGGGAGTCGTCCTTTTCTATTCTTTCTCTTTCACAAGCGAAGCAATTTGTTTCACGTCAGCTCGTCATATCTTCAACAAAGATTCTCGACTGAAAGTAGCTTTAAACGAAGATGTATATCTTTAATGTGGATGCTTTGTCATTTCCTTGAACTGTCTGCATCAATCTTCCCCCTCACACCTCGGCTCCCTAAACGTCTTCACCCTGCAGCCTCCGTCACACCTCCTCTCCTTATTCTCCTTCTCTTTATCATCCGTCTTGAAGTTGCTAAGCGCTCATATGGGAGCAATCAGGCTACTGGAACCAGAACCTGGTCCTGTTCCAGAGACATTTAGACCAGAAGACAAAAACTTTCAGTCCAGCCTCTGTACAAACCCGACAGGCGCTCATGCTTCACGCTGCATGACTACTTGTTTAGCTTTAGAAATAAAAAGGGGGGAGAGACACCGTGGAATGAATGTTGGAAAGCAAAGAGGAGGAAAAACATTCCGTCGGTTAACAAGGTCTCCCAAAATAATACAAAATCACAAACCCAATCCGGTAATCGCGGATTTAATAACTCAAAACCTCAAAAAGTTTAACCATCTTCTAGTTATAGTTCTGTATTTTGAGGATTTGATTTATCGACAGTTATATAAGATGGATTCGACTTGTAGGTCAAGAATGGGTCAAAAGAGTTCACTTGAAGAAGACACACTCATGAGATCCTCATGGCTGAAGCTAATCATGGACTGTATAAAAACACGGACGCTAAAGACAGCTGGGGACCAGCGTCGGGGGGGCGGTTCGACTTCCAGGTACAATCGTCCGCCGACCGACCGCTCGCATGCCTCGTTCTTTAGACGACTGAGAAATTACCTCTGGATTTTACTAGTCCTAGAACATAATTATCGTCTAATCTACAGGCTTCTCTTTCGTGATGTCAATCAACGGGAGAAAAGTGTTTTTTTTCTCATGCATCACATGACCGACGCCCTAGTTGTGATTGCAAGGTTCAGCCACCAGGTGTAGTTGGCTGCAGGGCAGGCGCACTTCCTGTATCAAGGGTGTTATTGTGCGTTCGATAAAGAATGGACGCCATGACAGCTCTCCGAAAGTGAAGCCAAAAGAGCCTCAGAGGCATTTTTTTGGAATTCTGTTTGGGAGTTCTTCACAAAAAGGTCAAGAGATGTAACCTAACTGAACATTATAATTGGGTATTTTGGCTACATTCTTGTTCCGTGGGAGGAAGTGGAGGAGCATCGTCCAGATATAATATACAGTCCACGGGACGGACGTGGAAAGAATGATCATCTTGCTTTTACGTGACGAATCAAATAAGCCAAGTTCCCATTAACACATCAGATTAAAGTATCAGTGTTTCCACTAACTTTGCCCTTTGTCGCTCCATGTTTTAATCAACAGGAAAGGGAGCGTTATCTATCTCCTCATCTAACTCCCCGACTGTATCCAAGGTCGTTCGCTCAACTCGAAATGCTTCAAACTGCATTCTCACGTTCTGTTTTTAGCCCCGACGGTTACACAACCGAGTCCATGGATCTTATTTGGGATGGAATGAAGCGAATAGCCGAGCAGCCCCCACTCACGGCGTGTTTGTGTATGTTGGAGCGCCTCCATGATGCTTCCAGCTGATGCAGGGAGCAGATACCGCCGTCCGTCACAGACCCGTTTCCTGTCATATCATCAGGTGGAATAAAACGTTATCGAAACGACGTACATAGCAGTCGCACCGAGCGTTGACCTGAATCTGGCAGCGGTGTTTGTTTGCTCTGTCCGGCGTTTGTTAATGGTTGCTAAGTACAGTCATTATTTCGGGTCAGACCGCCACATTCTCCTAAAATGTTTTTACAGAGCGGCCCGAGAGGCCGACCCCGCCCTGGACAACTTTCTCTCTTTCCGCTGCCTGTCACATAATCTCATGCCGCTATTTTTACTCTGATTCACAATTTAACTCGCATTTCTCGTCCTTCCTGCCTCTGAAGTCCTGCAGGTGTTTCTGCAGATTCTGGTGCTTCAGATTATAAAAAACATCGTGCGTGCTCGCTGCTTTGCAGCGTTCACTGTCTCTGCATGCAGAGTCTCTGTCACGCTTCCCACTCGTTGATCGTGGGATGTTTTTACGGTGCTCATGATGAGTGTTTGTGCAGATCGGCCCTGCAGATAAAGAGCGTCTTTATTGGGAGTTTATGAGGTGAGACAGGGACAAATACTTCAGGGACGCTCAGTCCACTTTCCGCTCCAGCAACCACACCCAAACAATGTTCTTATTCTTATCTTAACTTATCTGTCAACAGCGGATCTTGTGGGTTTCATTAAACTAGAATGTGATGACTCAGCGTGACCCCGTGACCCCGGCCCCGTCTGCCCCGGACTACAGTAGCTCCCCGCTGGATGCTACAGATTATTCATGTTGTCGTTTCCGTGTGTTTTTCCAGCTGAGAGGGTGTCTTCTCTGGGGAAGGACTGGCACAGGCCCTGTCTGAAGTGTGAGAAGTGCAAAAAGACGCTGTCGGCAGGCTCACATGCAGAGGTGAGACGCATGGAACACACATCATGGACGTCCTGTAAATCTTAATAATGTGTACAGGGTCAATCAGCATATTTATTGGCTAATAATAAAGGTCCTATACATACACATATACTCGTATAAAGAATATTCCACATTTAAAAAAGGCTACTTAATCCCATTTTATATCACTACTCAGTATTTGTCACCTTCATATTTTGTTGTATTTTATAATTAACAATAATATATGTTTCTTACAGCATGACGGCAAACCCTACTGTCACAACCCCTGCTACAGTGCAGCGTTTGGACCCGGAGGTGAGCAGTGTTAACTGAAATAATCTCACAGAATTATTCTTATACAAAAAAAATAAACTTCAGTATTCCGCTATAAAGATTAAAGCAACTCTATGCCGGCAGCAGCGCCCTCTGCTGCCACACCTGGTAATTACAGGAGGTGATATTCAGTTGATGTGGGAGCAGCGAGGGAACATCTAACAGTAGAGAATCGCTATTCTCTACTAGAGGTTCAACTGCTGTGACATCGGTCGCCATGCTGCCGTGTCGTAGTTTACGTATAGTTGGTGGTGCGACGTAGCGCTCTACGATATGATGCACTTCTTGTAACCCATCAGAGCACCGAGTGGGGATGAAAGAGGCTTTATTCTCTCTATTACAAGTCGGTACCATAAAAATTATTTTGTCATGTCAAGATAAAATAGTTAAATAGTGTTTCTTTGAGTACGGCTGCCTTGCGCATATCCTGTCGGAGGAGGCCACTCCTTGGCCCGCCCTGGTTTAAGTTTCCCCTGTGTGAGGATCTCATGGGTGAAGCATGTTCTGGTCGCCCTGGGATGGGAGAACTGTGTGGGGGTGGGGGGGGAGGTGATGCGTGGGAGAAACCTGTGTTTGTGATGCAGTAACGTCACAACACGTTAATATGCACCCTCGCTGGCTCCTGTCAGTCAGAATGTTTTGTAGACCCGGCGTTCTAAACATGGGTGGGGTGACTAACCACTCACTTCGCTGCATTCTTCATCATTTACTGGTGCACGGAAATGTGTGACATCACCTTTTTTCTCGCCGCGCCCTGCCCTCCTCAAAACCAAACTTTAGAAGAAAAAAAAAAAAAAAAAAAAACACAGATGAGAATTAAACGAAAAAAAATCTGCAAGTGGAAAATTTGACGGATTAAAAAGTGTGACGGGCAGATGTGTTGGCTCGTGAACGACACCACTGCTTATTGTGGGAAGCTGAATGTGATTATGAGTTCTGCAACTGCCATTAAATGTAGAAATAACAAGTCGTTTTGTATCACGAGCACACGCCGTCCCCTCGGAGGAACCAGTTATTACCGTTAAACACCGTGAGACGTTTTCACTGCGTTCATTTCCTCTTGAAACCAAATTCCTAATATAAACATTAACTTTGTCTTTCTCACAGGTTTTGGACGCGGCGGGGCCGAGAGCCACGCTTATAAATAAACAGGTAGCGTGCGCACGTCATTCATTACTGTAATATCGAAGACAAACACACCTCGAGCGCCTTCGCTGCACTTTGCCCCGGCTGACGTCTGTTATCTGCTTCTCCGACAGGTTCACGGCCCGCAGTAAAGAACCGTTGCCGGGGAAACCATATCGAAGACGCCAACATGCCCACAATTATTAATAAAAAAAACAGCAAACAAAACTCTGCTCTTATCAAGAGGAATCATTTTGACAGCGTGTGTTCATGTTAGTGGGACAGATGTGTTCTCTGATTGGTAATGAAGTGGATGTCCTGCAGTCTTTTCCTGTTTTTAGGATGGACATTCTGATTAAAGACTTTTTTTAAAGTGTTTATTCTTCCCTTTGAATTCCTCCACTTTCAGACACGTGTGTCTCTTGTAAGTCAATTTCCTTTAAACTGAGTTGTCTTATTATTAAATCCTCACGTAGTCCAGTGACATCATCCATCGCCCCGCTAAGATCAGCACTCTTAAAGATGATAAATCCAGTCATGTGAATGTGGACAGAACCGACCTTCTTCCATGACAGAAGAGAAACCACTTTGTTCAGGACTTTAACTGCAGTCAATTCATGAAAAGCTCTTAAAACCTGAAGTTCCACGATGTTCAGCCGACCACAAGCAACGTGCAGTCGTGAAGCGTTCGGTCGTATCGCACAAACTTCCTCAGCAGATGTCAAATTTCCGTTTATCTTAGCGCTTTCGGTCTTTTACAGCCTGTTAGATCTTTTTTAGAGGGAAGTTTAACAGTGAGGATGTGACGACGTGTGGCAAAGTTTCCCAGCTACCATCCAAAAAACCCAAATCTGTGCGACTGCTCTCTGAGCAACAGGACAAAAATAAACAAAGATGACGCCCCGAAGTCCAGAACTGAACTGTTGAGTTTTGAGGTTCTTAAGCAAAATAAACATTGTAATATATTAAAACGATGTTTCTGTAAGCTGCCTACAACATGTCTGCAACATGATATGTTTGTTTGCGCTGGTGCATTGTGGGTAGTGGCACGCAAGCCCCCCCGGGGGCATCGGAAGCCAACCTGAATCCAACCAGATCCTTCATCTTTGATAACCTCAGCAGCCGCCACCTCCGCCGCGTCCTTGCCATCGCTGGGCTGACCGTTGCTACGGCAACGGACCCAAACAAGCCCCAACAGACGGGCCAGTGTGCCCCCGTCCGTCCGTCCGTCTGTCACCGTTTCTCTGCAACAAAGACTCTCACTGTCACAGGAGCAATGTGGGACGAGGCCGCAGACGCCGAGGCCACTGGTGAGGAGGAAGAGGAGGGTGGACTGACGCCGAAGCACATTTCAGCTGTTCCCTTCACGGGCACGAAAACAAAAACACACAAGGTGACATAAGACTTAATAAGATCCCTTCAAACACAGAAACATCTTTTTAAAGTCATTTAAAATAAGATACATGATAATATAATATCACCAGATGTATCTGTGACTCCTCCAACAGCACGTACTTGTTTCATGCTGTCGAGGCTGAACGCATCCCGCTGAGGACGACTTCCTCATAGATGCATCATGCAGCAATATAAAGCTCTTGTGATGACTTATAAAATGCACTTAAAAATGAAGTGTTAGCATTTTTTTCTTGTTTGGGAAGCCGGGGGAGAGAGAAGCCGGAATCGTGTGACCTGCTGTGTCAGCAGGAATCAGGAATCAGTCACGGTGCTGCGAAATCAACCGATTAAAGGTTCTGGAAGTCCCAGATGCAGACCAGGGTGGGTGTAATCAGCTTAATACTTTCAAGGCATCGATACCAGAGGAGAATGACATCTACGAATGTGGAAGAAGATACAAATGACTGTATTGGAAAGTAAAAGGTCAAACAGGGTAAACAAGGTTAAACATTCAATGATGTGATGGGGACGAAGTATCAAGCAGGGAGACGTGTCACATGTCTTCATCTCTGTTTCTGAAGTGCATCGGTATGAAACCCAGGAAACGTCGCCCTTGTGTCTTGAGCAATGTGGCTCGTCGTACGTGGGCCGCCTGTTCCAGTTCCAGGCTGCTCGTGGCGGATGATCAGTCGAGCGTCGGAGAGCGGAGAGTCGCGGTTTCTGAGCAGAATCTGGTCGCCGTAATTGAATCTGCACGGTCGTCTTAAATATTTCACTGCACCTTCTTTTATCATCTTTTCATTCCTTCAACGCCGCTCTCGTTTTTCCCTGCATCAAACTCTCTTCCCCCTCTTCGCTCCCCACCATCTTTCCATACTCGTTTAAATCTCATTTAGCAGGATTTAGCAGGCTGGGGTTGATTAGTGCTGCTGGATGTATCTGTTTCCACTGCAGCGCCCGTCCCAGCACATGTGTATAAATAGACCCTCTGGCGTTGTAATTGCTAATAAGGATCCAGTGTGTGTGTGTGTGTGTGTGTGTGTGTGTGTGTGTGTGTGTGTGTGTGTATTTCTATGGCAGCCAGCTCCCTGCTAAAATCTCCCAGAGAGAGGGGATTCATCAGCGAGTCCAAGCCCAGGAGGAGGCCTCTGCGCTGGGGAAGATAATGAGGCAGCCAGGCCTCCGAGCCTCGGCCCGGAATACAATTTGCTGCATCAATCATGTTTTTCACCGCCTGTATCAGGAGCCTAACAAACACTCATCTCCTCCAATTAGGTAGTTCCAGGAGCTTCGATAAAGAGGGCCGACCTATTAGAGAGCAATTAAACCTGGGAAACATTAGTTTAGTCTGTTTCACACACTCTCCAATCCGTCGATGAGAAACGTGTGTTGCTGTGTTTCTCAGATGGAACTGCTTGAATATTGATTCAATGAATCATTCAAATCATGTCAAACATTCTGGCTCCATCTTCAAATGTGGGAATATTGCTGCTTAGTTTGGACCGTGTGGTTGTAATTGGAAAACCTTTCGGTTGCTATTAGCCTTGCGGCGGCGGCGTCCAGGCGGGGCAACATGAGACAGTTGGTCAGTCCACCAGAGGAAAAGCCCGATAGTTTGTCCTGGAGTGAACGCAAGATTCTACAGATGGAAGCGCCAATACGAGTGTAACTGTTGAACCTCGCAATTTAATGCTCTTCTACTGCGATTAGCTTCAAGTAATTTACTTTTTTTTTTTACTGCCGATCACATTGATATAGTGTGTAGAGATCGTGGCGTTATAAGTCTCACAGTACCTACACTCCCTGAATGCATCATGACTGGAGGATGGTTGCCAGCCTTCTTTACTCTGCTGTCAATCATGATGCCACGCCCCTCTCAGGTGATACCACGCCCCTCTCAGGTGATGCCACGCCCTACCACTCCAGGTCAGGTCCAAACGTCTGAACTGAGAAACAAAATCGGAAATTTTAAACAAACTGAAACTTAAAAGAAAGATGCTCCACTGTCTCATAACATTAAAATCTCTTTTGGTTGCCTACAGGTGATGTCATGGTTGCTTGGTCCACTTCTTATATACAGTCTATGGGTCCTAACTGGAAGTCCTCCTTCTGGGCTCAGCTGGGCTCACAACCAGGCCTTTACAGAATCATACTGGGGTTGAAGCACGATGACGATGATGATGAAGCTTTATGTGTGTTTGTGAAATAAACACACACATCTACACACATATAGACGCACACAATGAGAGCACCTGGCCCTGTTCACCAGAGTTTCTCTCAGTACATGAAGTCTGAGCCCTGAGGGTGTCTGGTGACAGGATGAGTGGACGAGGGCGGCCGTGATGAACCACCTTCGGCCTCTCTGCGTCCCGGTGACGGATGCTCTGCAGCAGCAGCGTACGAGTAATCATTAAGTTGTTTTTAAATATAAAACATGAGTGTCATTCTTCAAACTCAGCAGGATGTAAAGGAGCTGCTTTGATTCAGTGTTCCCCCATTGAAGTCTTCTAAGGCCTCTCTCTGATCTCTAACGCTCTCCAGCCTCTCCCCATTCGTCTTCCTCCTACTATCTCCTCATCCCACGGAGTGGATCAGACACAAGGACACATCTGAGTCGGCTGCTTCTTGTTTGCCTTTGCCCTGCTGCTCGTCCTGCATTTCACCTCAGCATTTCATCTCTGGTGTCAGATCCCACAGTGCTGCTTCACCATCCCACTCCATCACGGTCGTGCACACAGAGTTATAGAGGCACCAGCTTTTTCACCTTCTACCTCGTTTCTCTGCAGTCTTGTTCACACACAAAGGTGAAACCAAAGAGAATAATGTGGTGGCAGGTCGGAAAAGAGACAAAATAATCCTACAGTAAAGAAGCATAACAATACGTGCAGATGCATGAACACAGTGATGTATGTATATATATATTATCATATCAAACTGACACTGAACTCAGCACATCTTCATCTGCTGCTGCAGGACCCTGGTCTGCCTCCTCTCTGCAGCTCCTCCCGCGTGTCTGCTGCAATGCTGCCCCCTTGTGGCGCATCACGACATACAACATGAACTCCTGGTCTGTGTTTTGTTTTGTTTTTAAGTCCAGGGGGGGAAACGACACGACAGACACTCCTGATGAATATTTTAAAACTTTAATATACAGTGCATCGTAAATCATTACTAAAAACACAGGTGTTAAAAATCAAATCGAAACAAATAAGTTACACTGTAGTAAAAAGCACTTGAGATTCCTTTCTGTTTTCGTCATTAGTGTGAACCCCCGTATATGAAAATAGCATAGAAAGTATGCAAACATAGTACTTTCATTCATATATATTCTTTTTTTCTCTCTCTTTCTCTCATCTTTAGCTAAATAAACCTTTTTGTCCCCTTAAAATACCCAGAAAACAACTGGATGAAATGTGGAAAAGCTGCGTGTTTGTGCCTCAAGTTTCATCCCAAATTCTGGTTTTATTTTTATTTTTTTAAACACTTTGAAAACTTTTCGTGAAAACTCTGGACTCCCCCTGCGAGAACCTCGTGACGAGCTCGGCACAAAAAGGAAGTATAAATTAACTATTTTACAGTCCAAAAAACTTGTTTTTTTGTTTCGTGGATTGGCGTACAGTTCAAACATTTCACCTGAAAGCACTCTCGCACACACACACACACACACACACGGACACACACACACACATACATACACACAGTCTGTGCATAGACCCGAGTTCAACTTGTGGAGTAACTGGTAACTGGAGCCGATGCTGCGCGCTCCCCAACTGTGGTTAGTCCTTTAAAGGAAGATGACCTTTTAAAAACGGATTTGTCGCCATAGCAACAAAGCTTGCTCTGGGCCTGAGGGGGTTTAGACAAGCGATAGTACACGTAGAGATACATCCATAGTCCAATTCGGTGCCTCTTATCAGCGACCAGGTTGACAAGAAGAAAAAAGGCAACATGTTGAATTTCGACTGATGCAGATCAAATGTTCATTAACAGCCATCAGAACAGATTCTGAACCACCACTATTTACTGGCCACATGGCAATTTTGCATATAAATGTAAGTGTATGAGCACTTTTTTTTCCCCCCATTGACAATTATTCCAGGAACTCCACCTCCATGATGCACACGAGCTGCGTCAGCCGGACATCCAGGCTGCAGGTGAAGTGGCACGTTACCATGCCAACGGCAGATAAATGATGTCAAATCTTTTTCGTAGAGGCGTAATACAATAACACAAGTCTCGGGATTCAAAATCTCCTTTTTTAAAAACCTGCAACCTTTAACCGTCGTGTTCAGTGAAGTAACGTTGCTTCCTGCTTTAATTGCATTTGCGGCAACGACTTCCAGCGCTGCTCAGGCCTGCTTGTAATTTTTACATCAGTGGATTGTTTGCTATAAAAAGCGGCTGCACTGTCAGACAGGGCAGCATGTTGCAGGCGAGCTCTGCGTTTGTGCTGTTTGCCGTCTTTCCAGCTTGGTTATGTGCATCAACGGAGTCGTGCAGCTTTCCAAAGTCAGTACCTCCGATCAGTTACAGGGCATCCAGAGCAGCCGGGGAGCAGGGGGGGTGGGGGTGGGGGGGGGTCCGCTAGAAGAGGGTCAACTTGTTCTATTGCACATTACATTTCTGCCTTTTCTTCATTTCTGGCTCCCGACAAAAATCTCACAGTTATCCACAGGCAGCGAGTAGCATTACTTTAGTTTAAATAAATTAAAAGAGAAAAAAAAAAAAAGACAAATACGGGAAAAAGCAATTAAATTGCAGCCAAACCTTTGATATAATAATAATAATAATAATAATAATAATAATAATAATAATAATAATAATAATAATAATAATCAGTATAAACAAGAATATTCACAAAAACAACAATAACCATATATAGCTACACAGGCAGAAAGAGTAACGTTTCCCTGTATATATATATATATATATTTATATATATATATATATTTGTCTTTAAAAAAAAACCTGTAAAAGTGATTGTCAATTCAAGATAAAAAGCATCGAAACATCCAAGGCATCGACAGTGAGGAACAGACGGGGGAACTATGGAGCCATAAAAAAGAGGCATTCACAGAACTAAAGCCCAAAGAACGACACCCACAGGGAGGAACCCAACCGGGAACAACATGCGTCTGGACAAAGCTTCTTTTTTTTTTTGGCAGCCTTGAGTGCAGAAGAGCGGCGAAACGAGCGGCAGCAGTTTGTGCGCGCCGTCCGGAAAGACATCACGACCATCCGTTCCCCCGCGCTGTTAAGATTGTTCGTACATCTTCATCCGATCGCCGGACGGTTGATGCGGCTTCAGCGAGCGCAGGTTTGTGTGGCTCATCGAGACAGGAAAAAAAACAGTTCCACGCCGTTTAAAAAAAGGAAGCAGGGCGAGACTCAAAGTGCAGGAGGAAGGCGGCGCGCGGCCCGACGTGGCGAGCAGGACAGCGCCGAGGGAAAGCGGTATGGCTTTGATTTGACCGAGCCCTGTGACCAAGAGAGGTAAACTCTTGAAAAGCTTTTCCACGCAGAGTAAAGGGGCGTTGGTGTGCTGTGGAAAGTCTACACACACGCACACACACACATACACACTCACACGGGGAGTTCATCCGTGCCTGGATGTGCCAGGAAGTCTTCTGGTTCCACAGAATATACAGAATGTTCATAGCATTCGTTTGCTTTCCACACACCGAATAATCCCGGTTATTGTCCTGCCTTCCTCTCTTATTGCCAATCCTCGTCCTCGTCATCCTCCCCGTCCGACGAGTCGTCGTTGGTGCTGTCCCCGCCCACCTGCCGCTTCCCGTTCTGCCGTGTGGCGGCCAGGATGGCGGCGTCCTCGGCGGCTTTGGCGGCCGCCCGCTCCTCCGCCTCCTTCTGGCGAAGCGCCGCGGCCTTCTTCTCCTGCTCGGCGTGGCTCTTCATGTGGGCGCTGCGGCTCTTCACCTTGTAGAAGATCCTGCAGGGAGACGAGGACCACGATCATTCAAACATCGGACACACAGCCGGCATCAATGAGCTACAACTTCATTAACTCAGCTTGTTAATACTGATTGCTACAGTCTCTCTCACAGGAGAGACGACTCATATCACAGCAGGTATTATGCAACCACCTGTCCTGGGACTTTCCCCCCCAAAAAAAAATTGTGCAATTTCCAAATCTTTCCAGCCCTGTGAGTGACCGATAAGCCCGGTTTTATCAGCCTCGCGGCGCGGTGAGTAATCTATAACGAGAGCACGTGGAGCAGGTTCAGTGCTGAAGTGGAGCTCATGTCAAGCCGCTGGGTAGAGTTGCATTGACGGGGGGCGCGGTGTGCCGTATCTACTCCATGTTTCCGTTGCTAGGACACAGTTGGCAATAACAGGCCCCCGGTGTAGCCAGAGGACAGGCTGTTATTTCATCAAAGCGTGACAGGGCGGTTCGACTCGCTCAAAAAACACAAGACACACTTGTTTTGCTGTTGCACATTCCGAGAGGTCAAGATCTCCTGCACGCGCGTTAGCGTCTTATTGTCTGAGGCGTCTCGCGTTGCGTAACATGTGATTTGCACAAGTTTAAAAAAAAAAAAGAGGCACAACAGCTTTGACATTCGTGTTACCTGCCACATTTCTTGCAGGGGAACTCCCCCTCTTGGCCTGCTGGCACCTTGTTGCCCACCGAGGGGTTGGTCCTGCGCGCGGTGCCGTCGTAGCGCGGCTTGGAGCTGGGGAGCGGCGGATGCGGAGGGTTAGCGACCCGCGCCACGGGCTGATCCCTCACCACGTCTGCCTCACTTTTAACGATCAGGACGGCTGCAGGCTGCACACACACACACACATCAAAGTGTCAGGAGAGTCACATGAGAGAAAGTAATGAGCCACATTATGAGCCCCTGTTATGCAGGATAACGTTACATTTGTGCTACATGTGATCCGGACGCGGTAAACAGACACACGGCCACTTCATCATGTGCACCAGCTGATGAAATGCAATGCAGATAGCATTTCCTGTCGAGTCATTGTTTGCTGACAGACATGACGGGGTTACACAATCCAGAGACGTGGACGCCAGCAAGAACACTTCTGGTAAACGTCCAGCAGGGGGCAGCAGACCCACTGCTGCAGGCAGAGACCAGCAGGACATGCTGAGGTTTCTAATAACCAGAGACTGCTTTCATGGATAAAGTCAGTTGTTATGTGTTGAAGCGAGACAGAAATATATATATTGTCTCTTCTTAAATGGAGCGTACTGCCTCCAGCAGAGAGGACACTGTGGTGTTGTCTGTTACCTGCATGTCGCTAGGCTAGCGAGCACATTTCTAAAGGCTTGTTTCTAAGCTGTCTTGTGTTCCTGCTGCGATTGAGGAAATAAATCATTGACCCCAGACTAGGACGCAATAATCTACCAGGAATTATCAGGACTCACTGAGTTGCAACATGCTAACAGAGAAACTAGCGTGTTGTGTCGTTTCGGGTTGCTGGTGTTTCTGTGTTTACAGTGATGTCACTCAACAGAAGGACCCGCCAGCATCAAGCAGCTCGGTACCCTCGTCTAATATGACAGGACAGTATTTAGCCTCCCGGAGGAGGACACTTCCCCCTGTCGTCGTCTCGCTATCTAATAAAAAGGGGGTGTGCCCAAGCTTCCTCTCTTTTGAGATCATGTCTGTAATTATTATGTCTTCATCACTACCAGTCGACTCCGCCGTTCGCCGGAGACACGACTCACCGGCTTGTCATTTCCTTTCATTAATATCAAGTGCAGACGAGGTGAAGGGACGGAACTCAAACAGGAAGCAGTCAGGACCTCCTGCAGAGACACTTCATATGAAGTCATCTCATATCCGACAGAAGGAACCGCGGTGCAGTGTGCAAAGACTGCACATCACAGGGAGCATCTGGGGGGTGAGTTCGGTACCGAGCCCGTCCCTCTAACCACTGGACCCCTGCTGCTGCATTTCACCGTATTCCTGCTGCATCCTCTTCTCTCGATGTCACAGATGAGGCGCGCAGATGTGTGTGTCCCCCCCCCCCACACACACACATGCTCACACAGAAAGGGAGGGGCCGGGGTTGGTCTCCTGTTGAGGCTGATACAGTAACATGTATTTGCAGTGACAGCTTCTTCCTTTGAAGCCGTCTGCAGCTACATGATAACATCTCGTCTTTGCGGGCAAAGACACTTGAAGAGTTTCTGCATAAACAATCCATTCATCCACCTTATCTACGTGTTCTAGTGGTTCATTGAGCCGCGGGCTCATTTTTCCCACGCGCAGCCGATAACCACTCACGTTCTCGGAGGGCGGCAGCGCGTGCGTCCCCCTGGGTTGGCCGACATCCTGTTTCCTGTCAGCTGACCCTTCCCACTTCCTGCTGTCCTCCTCCCTCTGCGGCTCCGGTCTGTGATATCCCTGCAGGCCCGAGTCAGAGAGGAAACATTGATGAGGGGAAACGTAGTGACGACTACTAATAACGACATCTTCAATGGACACGATCAGTAAATAATGACAGTGGGGAGAAGGCATTGGATGAGTTACCATAGCAACCACCAGAGCTGTAACTGCTCTACATCCCTGGATGAAAGAAGGTTCTGCTTTATCTCTGCAGTGTCACATCACATCTACGTCTACTCTGATCACCCGGGGGGTCAAACACTGACCTTGTGGTCCGTCACCTCCTCGGCGGTCTTGTTCTCTAAAGGCGCCGCCTCGCCGTACAGCAGCGTCCCGTTGCGGCCGATCTTAACGTGTTTCTTGTACGAGTAGTAGAACTCGACACACTGCGCCACCGTCTTGGTGACGACCTGTGAAGGACAGACAGGTGGGTGATTCAAACAACGAAGGCCTGGACATGGTGTTACAGTTGGTGCCAGTCTTATGTCAGTCACACATCGATGGCTTCAGGGCGACTTCCTCTTTCTTTCTGACTCACAGTGAAGTCTAAATCTTTCATTGCCTTTGTGGTTACGTGCCATATATGACATCTGTATGACATGTATTCAGGTGTTTTGGAACTTCCACAACTTTCCCCTTCAGTTCGTCCTTCGATTGCTGACAATGTGCCATCATTGTCAAACATCAGCTCATCATCCAACTATAAACCGCCTGTGATCTGGAGGGTTGTCCAAACAAACTGAAAGGATAACGGTGGTATAACTCGGCCTCGCAGTTGATCGGTCACAAGACTGATAAAAGATTTTGGCACTTGAAGTGCAACAAGGAGGAAACACGGAGGGTCAAACACTCCCAATCTGTGCAGAGTTTTTATGGAGAGATGCAAACTGTTGGCAGCGAGGAATCGACCCTCACAGCTGCTAGGAGCTCTGATCTTTCCGTACCTGTTTCTGCACCATGAAGAAGTCCTTCTTGTACGTCGCGATGCCTTTGTTGAACTGCCGTCGCTCAGCTGCCGTCCATCGGTCCGATCCTGAGAGAGATGTTAGTGATCAGTCTGAGCACACAGCACTCAACAAGTATCTACACCCAGACTAATATCGGGGTGAGTGGAGACAAGTTCAACTCCCCCCCCCCCTCCGCCCAGCACCGCCCTCCCACCCTTAAAACACACACACTCAATCACTCTATAAACAATGAGCCTCCTGTCCTCTGCTTTGGGGATTAACCACACGCTTGTAAACCCCCTCTCCATTCCCCTGCTTCCCTCATCACGTTGACCCTGACAATCCTCCTCAGTCACCCGTTGGCCCCCACCCCCCGCACACACACACACACACACACACACACACACACACACACACACACACACACACACACACACACACACACACACACACACACACACACACACTCTC